>BQNB010101049.1:0-24564 GCA_026074375.1 Tanacetum coccineum | reverse complement strand
AAGACAACACCACGACTAGCTAAGTTACACCGAGTTGGGATACGATCAAGCCGAGCACGCCACATAAAGATGTTGATCTTAATCTGTGGTATATCATATATCATAACACGGGGTCGATTCTTGGACTTGGCTAGTTTCTAGAGAGAGAAACACATGAGAGAGATTTTCTAGTGAGAGAAAATGTGTTTTATAAGAAAAGAATAAATGACTAGCTTACCTCTTCCAAAGTTAGAAGAGGCTTATATAGTTCTTACAATATACCGGGTATTAGTACCCGGCTTAATACCGAAAATCATACTATTAACTATTAAACTACGAGCTATAATAAACAGTAAAATACACGGGGTGACCGAGTCTTTTTCTAATATCTAACAATCTCTTCTATTAATAAGTAATACTTATCATGTAAGTAATCTTGATCTCTAAATGATCTTTATCCTTTTTCTGTCTTTATCCTTTCTCTAACAGTAGAAACTCTTACAACAGTCTTAATCTTTAAGTAGCAGTAACTTATACATCAGCAACATTAACTAAGCACAAGCAGTAGTACCTACATAGAATATTTTCTTCAATCTTCACCAGCAGTACTAACTTTACACTAGCAGTACTGACTTTATACTAGCAGTACTAATATATACTAACAGTAGTAACTGTGAACTAGCACTACTAATTGTCAACATGGCTTGCATATGTGCTTCCAAGCAATTCATGTTATGTGTTTTTGAAAGTACTGATAACAAGCTTATTAGTTTTTTGACTCTTGTGTATGCTGCTAATGGAGGACATGAAAGAAGAGATCTATAAAGGGACCTAAACAAACATAAAGTCATTACCAATGGCTATCCTTGGTCCATTAGTGGTGATTTTAATGTCACACTTACTCCTAATGAGCACTCTGCTAGACGTTTTTCTGTTACTACTGATATGATCGAATTCACGGATTATATTAATTAAGTGGAGGTTGAGTATTTATCTAGTACTCACCTTTATTTTTTTGACAAAGAATCTCCAAAAAGTCAAGCTTGGTGATTATTTTAGGATCTTAAAAAGTTGGATAAAGTTCTGGTCAATGAAGATTTTATTAGTAAGTACCCTCAAGCTCATGCTATCTTTATGCCTTACTTGATTTCTGATCATAGCCTAGCATTGTTGATTATTCCTAAAGGAATGAGATGCAAGAGAAAATCATTTAAGTTTGCAAATTATATTACTTAGAAAGAGGAGTTTTGTAAAATTGTTGAGGAAAAGTAGAAAACTAATATAAGAGGTTTGAATATGTATAACCTTGTTAAAAACTTAAATTGCTCAAACATCCTCTAAATAATCTTAACTGGAGCAATGGTAATTTGGTTGAGAAGGTCAAAGCTTTAAAGAAGAGTTAAAAGTATTTAAGCTACTATTGATGTTGTATCCTGTTATGATAAGTGTCTATAAGAATAGGTTAGTGCTATCTTGGAAAATTATATGGAGGCAGTTAAAGATGAGGAAAAGTTGTTATTCCAGAAATACAAAATCAAATGGCTTAGCTATGGTGATAATAATAACACCCTTTTCCATAAGATGCTTAAAGGAAGAAATCAAAGAAATAGAATTCAAGTTATTCATGATACTAATGGTCAAAGATATGAGGGATAATAGGTGGCCTTTTAGTTTATTAATCATTTCAAGAATTTTTTGGGAATTAATGTTCCTGTCACTCCTATTACTAACTGTGAAGTTGTTTTTACTACAAAGCTTTCTAAAAAAGATTCTAGCCAAATGATTAGACCTTTTACTAATAGAGAAATTAAAGATGCCATGTTCAGTATTGGTGATAATAAAGCTCCAGGTCCAGATGGTTATTCAGCTAGATATTTCAAGAAAGCTTGGCATATTGTTGGTAATGATATATGTAATGCTGTTAAGGAATTCTTTTTTTCTGGTAAGCTTCTGGAAGAATTTAATGCTACCATCATTTCTCATATCCCAAAAATCAATACTCCTTTGATGGTCACTGATTTTGGACAAATTGCTTGCTGCAATGTGGTGTATAAATGCATCAGTAAAGTGATTACTAAAAAAATTAAGGGTTGTTTGGATAAGCTGATTAACAAGAACAAAAGTGATTTTATTCCAGGAAGATTAATTTAAGACAACATTTTATTGGGAAGATTTAATGCAAGGTTATAATAGGTATGGGGTCCAAAAAGAGTTGCTTTTAGAATTGACATTCTGAAAGCCTATGACACAGTCAGTTGGGATTTTATGGAGAATATATGGAATTAATTTGGCTTTTATAAAAAGATGAGGAATTGGATTATGTTGTGTATCAAAAGTGTTAAATTTTTTATCAATATTGATAGGGAAAGTAGTGGTTTTTTAATGGTGGAAGGGGTCTAAGACAAGATGACCCTATGTCCCCTTATCTTTTCACCATGGTGATGGAATTCTTTACTCTAGTTATGGAGAAAAATGTGAGAAATACTCCTGATTTTAACTTCCATTTTAGATGTAATAGTTTATAGATTAATCACAATTGCTTTGCTGATGATATTCTGGTATTCTGTCATAGTGATCCTTGTTTCGTGAATCTTATTAAGGAATCTATTGAAGAATTTGGCAACTGTTCTAGTTTGCTCCCTAATTTTAGTAAAAGCACAGTATTCTTTGGCAGTATCAATGAGGAAAAACAGCAAAGACTTCTCACCATTCTTCTATTTGCTAAAGGGTGTCTTCTTATGAGGTATTTAGGAGTTCCATTAATTTCTAAGAAGTTGGTGATGACATCAAATAACGTCTATGTGCCTATGACTACTATGTGAATGACATGAGGACTATTTGAACAAGTTCTATAGAACTAATCATTTTGTGCATGAGTTCTATGTGAACTTCTATGCAAGGGCAATTTTCTGACCTATGTTAGCTCCAGTTGGTAGGCCTTAGGTATGGAAGACAATAAGCGCTCAGACCATTGTGAATGGTTGGTATCATTAAACATGTTATAAATCTATGTGAATGCTACAAATCAAATTGGAATGCTATGATCATTAGAATGTTATGATAGCATGGGGTTGCTATGTTGGAATCTAAATCTACTGCATGCATTCTGCTTTCATATTGTACAATTCTCCACTACTTAAACTATAGCACAGCAATTGGGTTTACTTCTAAACCTACGAGCTCACCAACTTTATGTTGACCTTTTCGAGTATCATTTTTAGGTGATGTAATTGTTCATTAAGTTCAAGATAGAATGCCTTAGAGACCAAAGTTATCCTGTGAGGGATCATTGTTGAAGGATTTCATTCGAGGCTTGTTTTCATGTTGATGTTCTGAGATTATTCTAGACTTATCTCACCCCTATGTTTGGAGCTAGATTGTAATAAAAAATTAAACTATGGACTTGAATGTATACACTTTGTTCATGATATGGTTGCTCGTGTTTAAGTTCTCTGTTCGTGGGACGTTCATATTCTATTGGTCTAATTCTATTACAACAATTGTTACCATTCTAGTGTGAGATGTGCACCGTTTGAAGCACTTTATGGAAGGAAGTATCGTTCACCCATTCTATGAGAAGAAGTTGGAGAAGGACAACTGATAGGGCCTGAGATAGTGCAAGAAAACACTAAGAAAATCTCACAGATCAAAGATAGGCTTAAGACTGCACGTGATCGTCAGAAAAGCTATGCAGATAAGAGAAGGAAACCTTTAGAATTCAGTGTAGGTGATCATGTCCTGCTCAAAGTGTCGCCTTGGAAAGGTGTCGTACGCTTTGGGAAGAAAGGCAAGTTAGCACCTAGGTTTGTTGGACCATTTGAGATCACTAAAAGGATCGGTCTAGCAGCTTATAGACTAAGAGTACCTCAAGAGCTAAATGGTGTTCATGACACGTTTCACGTGTCGAACCTCAAGAAATGTTTAGCCGGCCAAACACTACATGTGCCTTTAGAGGAAATCCAAGTTGATGCTAAGTTAAACTTTGTGGAAGAGCCTGCAGAAATCTTAGAGCGTGAGTTCAAGAAGCTAAAGCGGAGTAGAATTGCCATCGTCAAGGTTCGATGGAATTCAAAACGAGGACCTAAGTTTACTTGGGAACGTGAGGATCAGATGAAACTCAAATACCCACATCTCTTTAGCTCTAGCACTAGTTAAATTTTGGGGCGAAATTTCTTTTAAGGGAGTACAATGTAACCCTTGCGGATTTTTCTAGTCATGAAATGTTCTATTTTAGTCCTTTGACTTTTTGACATTTACCGTTTTCCGTTAGCAATTTCCATGTTGACGGTAGTCAATCTACATTTTCATTGGTCAATAAATTTTTTATTTCATATATTAAACCTTTCTAGAGGTTTACAATCTTATTTGATCACTATCCGGGAGGTTGTCTGCAACGGGTCAGAATGCACAAACAAAGCGTTTCGGCACATTCGATAAATGTTCGAATACTAATTAAAAGAAATCTATTATGAAAATATGTGTTTGTGAATATTCTAAGTACATGTAAAAGTATTTTTACATCCAATAAAAATATTAGAAAACCCTTCATGTCACATTTTAAATCATGGTTTGGGAGGGTCCCGACAAGTAACGGAAGGCACCTAGGATACCCCTAGGATGCCATCACCGATTCGAACCCCACAAGGGAACCACAAGGCTTGATTTTAGCTAGTGTGTTTCCTTGGTACACCTTTTGTCCCATTTTGATTCCAAAATACACACACTTTACCTCATTTTGAAAGCGCACACACTACACATTTCTCTCCTCCTATCTTTTTGTGTTCGTCCGACCCACAACACACATAGAAACACATTTTTTTTCCCAACTTTGATCAAAAACATAGAGGTCTAAGCGTATTGGGTTGATTCTAATAGGAGTGGGTATACAAAAACAACGTATGGGTTGTTCTGTTTCGTGTTGATCTCGTCTTCAAAACCCTTTTTGTAAGTCACTTTATTTCATAAAAATCTTGTACTTTTGAATGATAAAGGATGCATAGATTTTAGTTGTACGACCCGTTTTCTAAAAAAACCAAACACGAAAAACGTACGAAACCCCATTTAGGGTGTGTTTGGGTTCGAACTCAAAGAAAAAAGGGAACAAGTGCTGGTCATTTTAGTGTAATGGTTGTGTTGGTAAAGAAACTTTAATTGCTTATTATAGATTATAGCTTATTTGGGTTATTGATAAGCTTTAGTGAGCTTAGTTTGGGCTTATATGGTTCGAAAATCACAAGGATCGAAAAGGAAGTGTCTTTGATTTTATACTTCTTTTGTCATATTTTTATAGCTTACTTTTGCGTAGCTTTTTGATATATTAATAGGAACTACGTAGCTTGCTTATTAAAAAGCTGAACATACTTGTTTTGTTGCTGCTTGAGGCTCTTACCCTAATCAAGGGCCTAATAAGTACGGCTTATTAAGGACCTTATTTTGGTTCGGCTTTTTTCATGGCTTTTGGTTTGGAGCTTATTTTGATATTTAAGGTCTCGCGTAGCTTAACGGCTTAAAAATAAGCTCCGAATAGCTTATTTTGGTCTTAAGGGGCCACGGCCCAATAGGCTAAGCCAAACCATGGCTTGGTCTTGGTCCGTGAGCCTTAGTTTGTGTCGTGGCTTACTCATCTAACTTATATTTGTTAATAGGCTTTAGTATTGGGCCTAAATCAGGTTTTATAACTAGTAATAACGTTTTGGACTACTATTAGGCCTTAAGGCCCAATAAGTGTAAACTAGTCATTTAAAAACCTGGAACGGATCTTTGAGAATGATTTACACCCGTGTAGTTAAGTTAGTCTTTTGGAGAAATGCATTTTGATAAATCATTACGAAAATGTAGATTTTGTAATATTTGTCGAAATTGATTAGTTTTAGGGAAAGTGTTTGAAAAATAAGGTTCAAAACCTTGGAAAACATTTTATGAATGAACGAGTCATGCTAAAATTTTATAAAAATATTATACTTTGAATATTTTACGAATTTTTTACTTTCTTAAAAACCCGACAAAAAGATGAAATAATAAAATATTATTATTTTAATAAATCGACTAAAAGACAAAAAACATATCCTATGACTTTATAAAATATAAAACTTCTCTAAATAGTTTAGCGTAGTGAGAACGTGACTTTGCATATATCTATACAATCGAAATTTGAAAATTTGAGGTTACCAGATAAATTACCAAAGTATACTCATAAATATCTATTATCTGAGCATTGTTATTTTACTTATCTATTTTCTTAAATAGTATAAGTGTATAGTATCTAACGTACATACTTGGTTTACCTTCTTCGAGTCTAAATCACCAACCTCTACGCAACCAATACCACTAAAAACAGTAATACGAAAGCATTTTTAAAACTCCTATGCATCAAATTTAAATATTCATTTCAAACATAATTCTAAATCAGTCAAATTGCTAGGTCGTGTATGGAGGCCGTTATACATTGTTGTTTGACTATTATATTCTCTGCTACTTGTTATCCTTGTTAAGGTGAGTTCTCGTAGCCCCATTTTTAACTATTTTTGTTGGGGGAAAATGATACTCAAGTCTATTTCATACATTTTATCACTGTGCAAAACAATTTCATATTTTTTGGACAATGCTATGTGCCTATGACTGCTATGTGAATGACATGAGGACTATTTGAACAATATCTGCGAAACTATCATTTTGTGCATGAGTTCTATGTGAACTTCTATGCAAGGGCTATTTGCCGACCTATGGTGGCTACGAGCTGATTGGCAATAGGTTACGTGAGGGACCAATAAGCGCTTAGACCATTATGAATGGTTGGTATCATTGAACATGTTATGAATCTATGTGAATGCAACAAATCATATTGGAATGCTATGATCATTGGAATGTTATGGTAACATGGGGTTGCTATATTGGAATCTAAATCTATTGCATGCAATCTGCTTTCATATTGCACAATTGTCCACTACTTAAATTCTGGCACATCAACTAGGTTTACCTCTAAACCTACGAGTTCACCAACTTTATTTTAACCCTTTTTGAGTATCATTTTCAGGTGATGCAATTGCTCAGTAAGTTCAAGATAGAATGTCTTAGAGACCTAAGCTATCCCGTGAGGGATCACTGTCGAAGGATTTGCATTCAAGACTTGTTTTCATGTTGATGATCGTAGATTATTCTAGACTTATCTTACCCCTATGTCGGGTGTTGGCTTGTAATAAATTTGAACTATGTGTTGTGTTCATCGACTATTTTGACACAAGTTTTCATACTTGTCGTCGGAGGATGTTGTGACACTTTTTGTTATGCATTTAGATTTCTCTATATTGTATCATGTGTTATGACGATTCCATCCTCCGTCACGCCTTGTGTTTCCACCATTGTCGGGGTGTGACATATTGGTATCAGAGCACTGGTTATAGAGAACTAGGTGGTTTGGCCTAGACTATAACCTAGGAACCTTCATATAGTTTGCATGATAGGATCTATGTGTGCCTATTACTTGCTTTTGCGCGTACGTATCGTCTATCATCTATTGTATTAGTTAGATCAATCACTGGGCTGTGTGGGCTAGACACTGAGTACAACTGGGAAAGGACGCATCTATAAATACGGTGGCCAACGTAATTATGAGTGCATCACAACCCACGCGGACTTAGTCATCCCGCTCACTCGAAACGGTGATTGACACCATAGGACCGTTATTCGAGTTATAGCATACTAGGACCGTCATTCGAGCCATAGCATATTAGGACCGTCGTTATGCGAAATTCCTCACCGACCTAATGATTACTTGTATCCTCCCTCGTATAGATAATGGTTTCAACAATGACAACCCGCAATGTTGGTCGACGCACTGCTGCAACACGAGGTGGAGGGACAAGTGAACAGGATGGTCGAGAAGGTGAGAGGTCTGGAGATCAAGTAGGAAGTGTGATGCAGGGGCATTGGATCGCAATATTAACATGTCTGCACATCTCAACTTTTTGTCAAAGTCAAAATATTTACTTCTTTTTTTATTTATGTTTCTTGTTTGACAATAAACTTTGGTTAGAAAATTATCAACTTCTAATCAATTATAAATTTTGAAAAAGGAAAATCAAATCAATCTTTATTTAGATTAATTATAGTTTTCCTATATATAGTGGGGTCTTTTCTTTGTATGGAGATATGTTTTGAGTTTTGATAATAATAAAAGCTTTTGCTTTGATCGAGTTCTATCAATCCAATGATTCTTTTAATTCGTATGTTGTTCGGCCGTTAAAGATCCGCATCATTTGGTATCAGAGCTATGGTACTAACGGTCGAATGGAATCATAGAGAACATCTAATTCGTAGATTCGCCGAACGAGGCAACAAAACAAATCCACATGACGTGAAGATCGTAAGCCTCAAGCAACGGTGTCAAGAACTCGAGTTCCCGCAGTTATAGCAGGACTCGCCGGCAGAAGAGGCGGAAACTGAGTCCAACATCTGGGATGATGGGTCAGAGGACGTCAATCCTTTTGGCGGAGGAAACCTTGGGTTTCATGATGACCACTATGATAACCCTTTGTTAACAAAGGAAACCGAATCAGAACCTATTATCTGGGATATAGGGGATAAGGAAGAGGAGTATCCTTTTGTTAATAAATATCCAAGTTTTCAAGAAGAACTTATTGTGTAAGTGGAAGAGGAATCGTGTCCTGTTTATGACACCGATAATGAACAAGAAGAATCGATGCCGGTTTATGATACTGATATTGAAGATGTCATTGAGGAGGAAGAAGGATTTGTTAGGAAAGGAGGATTTGGTGGAGAAGAAGACAACATAGAAGACATTGTAGTTGTGGCTAATGATCTTTGTTCTTCAATGATCCAAACTATTTTAAGTGTTGATTTTGAGGAAGACATCAATACAAAATCACACGAGTTGATGGTCGGTTTAATAAAAAAGTATTATTATCAAGGTTAGCCAAAGTTCATTCAAATTTCTGATTTGTAAAAAATATCCAGAATGGTATTTGAAAGTGATGTGCTGTCGTGTAGGGTCAATTATTTGATTATCAAGTTTTACATTTATATTTAGCCGACTTATCCTAAAACAACACTTTAACAGACAGTGTACCCGATCGGATGGAGTTTCGTGGTAAGTAGGTGTCGAACACTAAGAGTGAAAATTAATCCTATATTATATCAGTATTTTAATTAGTCTAATTGGTCTATGTTAATTCTAATTACTGGTTAAACCTATTCTATATACGTTTTTTAATGATAGGGGTTTTTTTTAGCCTGAGAGACTGCCACAGGTTTGATGGTGACAATAATCAATTCAATACACAATAAACACGCAAGAAGAAAATCAGAAGGTAGAAAAGCGGTACAAGCTAAATGATAGAAAACTGTATTAGCCATATTAAATCCAGTTAAATGTTGGTTTATTTGTTTTAGTGCAATGACTTACTTATCTCGAAGCGGCATATCATTCTTAGACTTAGGCGAGACATCATCCTAAGACCTAGACATGAGTCCTGTCACAATTAACGCATCGCATAATGATCTCTTTGTTTAATTATAATATATATTAGGAAATCAAAGAAATGGTGATCATGTTATACCCTAGCCCATGGGCTTTTCACCATTTTTACTTGACAGTGTTTTTTATACTGGTCGTCCTCTATTCGAGGCTTTACAAATAATTTAAGAATCATGCTTTGTTGAAATATTACGGGTTCACCTTCCGGTCCAAATAAGCTCATATTTCAAAAGGCAAAGACTAGCAACCGTGATTTGTGATCCTATTGGTCCAGTATTATAAAACACATTATGGAGAGTTATCCAAGTATCTAGATTACTTTTTAGGTATAGACCCAGTTGAATGATAGGTTGCATAATCAAGCACATAAATAAGTATTAGATGATAAACATAATTAAACAACAACGATTAATTAAGAAATCGATTTTAAAACAAACCAAAAACATTAAACTTCATTAAGATCGGCTCAATACCCCGAGGTATTAACACACAAACCATGTTATTATCTCCAAGCGTAATCAAATCAATGAAAATCGAACGATTAGAGAGTAAATATTAACGAGTTTTCTATGATTCGTTGATCGAGCTGACCTTGGTGGCTCTTATTTTTTCGAAACTCGTTTTTCGTCTTTTATGAGTATGGTATAAGGAATATGATTTTGCACACTGAAAACTCATTTTTGAGTCTTCTATTTATAGTGTGTGAAAAAGACTGGATACGTCGTATTGAGTAAGGTCAATACGGCGTATAGGGTTGGATTCCTTGGAGTGCGCGCTACATTCTCAATCAATCAGTTATTTCATTCCTAATTTATATTTATTACTGTATCTTTGAATACTTATCCAGCTGGATACAGCGTATGGAAGCAGAGTGATACGCCATATCTTCCTTGCTGGATACATCGTATGTAGTCAAAAAGTAGTGATCTTCAAATATTTTTGTTTTAGCTCAAAATTGTTCGCCTTTTAGCATGTCTTCACAAAACACTCCTTAATTACTGCAATTATCAAATTTAAAGCAATTAAGTACCAAATCTTGCAATAATTGTATAAAAGTAGGTAAAACAGATGGGATAAATGATGCTATAAAGTGACGTTATTTGATGTCATTAGAAAGCTCCACCCATGGTCGATAAATTAGGTTTTAAGACGATCAAGGTTCGAGGTTGAGTCGTTATAAAGAAAGGGAATTTGATGCAGGGGATACAAATTTGGATGCTACGAGTACAAGGAACGAGTGAGGCAAACTCGAAGATGAGTTTTTTTCAAGTGGGGGAGGATGATACAGGGGCATTGGATCACAATATCAACATGTCTACATATCTCAACTTTTAGTCAAAGTCAAAATATTTACTTTCTTTTTTTACTTATGTTTCTTGTTTGACAATAAATTTTGGTTAGAAAAGTATCAATTTCTAATCAATTATAAATTTAGGAAAAGAAAAGTCAAATCAATCTTTATTTAGATTGATTATAGTTTTCCTATATATAGTGGGTCTTTTCTTTGTATGGAGATATGTTTTGAGTTTTGATAATAATAAAATCTTTTGCTTTGATCGAGTTCTATCGATCCAATTATTCTTTTAATTTGTATGTTGTTCTATCGTTAAAGATCTGCATCATCTAGTATCAGAGCTATGGTACTAACGGTCAAACGGAATCGTGGAGAACATCTAATTCGTAGATTCGACGAACGAGGCAACGAAACAAATCCACGTGACGTGAAGATCGCAAGCCTCAAGCAACGGATTTAAGAACTCGAGTTCCCGCAGTTACAGCAGGACTCGCCGGCAGAAGAGGCGAAAATTGAGTCTAACGTCTCGGACGATGGGTTAGAGGACGTCAATCCTTTTGGCGGAGGAAACCCTAGGTTTCATGATGACCACTATGATAACCCTTTGTTGACAAAGGAAACCGAATCAGAACCTATTATCTGGGATATAGGGGATGAGGAAGAGGAGTATCCTTTTGTTAATAAATATCCAAGTTTTCAAGAAGAACCTATCGTGTTAGTGGAAGAGGAATCGTGTCCTGTTTACGACACCGATAATGAAGAAGAAGAATCGATGCCGGTTTATGATACTGATATTGAAGATGTCATTGAGGAGGAAGAAGGATTTGTTGGGAAAGGAGGATTTGGTGGAGAAGAAGACAACATAGAAGACGTTGTAGTTGTGGCTAATGATCTTTGTTCTTCAATGATCCAAACTATTTTAAGTGTTGATTTTGAGGAAGACATCAATACAAAATCACACGAGTTGATGTCGTTTGGAAAAAGTATTATTATCAAGGTTAGCCAAAGTTCATTCAAATTTCTGATTTGTAAAAAATATCAAGAATGGTATTTGAAAGCTCCACTCATGGTCGATAAACTGGGTTTTAAGACGATCAAGGTTCGAGGTCGAGTCGTTATAAAGAAAGAGAATTTGATGCAGGGGATACAAATTTGGATGCTACGAGTACAAGGGACGAGTGAGGCAAAACTCGAGGACGAGTTTTCTCAAGTGGGGGAGGATGATGCAGATTAGTCAAAGTCAAAATATTTACTTTCTTTTTTTTATTTATGTTTCTTGTTTGACAATAAACTTTTGTTAGGAAAATATCAATTTCTAATCAATTACTGTATAAATTTAGGAAAATGAAAGTCAAATCAATATTTATTTAGATTGATTCTAGTTTTCCTATAAATATTTAGTCTTTTGTATTGAGATATCTTTTGAGTTTTGATAATAAAAGTTTTTGCTTTAATCGAGTTCTCCACTGAAATTATCGATCCAATTGTTCTTTTAATTCGTATGTTGTTCTGCCGTTAACGATCCGCATCATTGTATTTTGGTTAAGTGTATTGTATAACTTTTTGTGTAACCATAATATCATTATAACTATCTCACGCTATAAAATCTTGTTTCTATACACGAGTACTCGTCTAATATTATATGAAGTGAAGAATAATGAGATAAATCTTGTTTAGGCACGAGAGGAATACAAATATATTGGACTAAGATCACGTTATTATTAATTTGCTTTGTTAATACTATCAAAGTACAAAGACAAGCACGTGAGTAGTCTTTTAAGAACCGATTAAAGCATATTGTAACTCTCGAATTCATGTGGCACGTGAGGGTCAAGAACTTGGTGCCCTACAAAATCAAGATCACTTGCAAGTTAATTTTACCTGTTTACCATGTTAGACGTCAAAGATGACTTACATGTTACCAAACGAGCTACGCAATGACTACAAGTAGTAAGTAGTAAAAGACAACACCACAAATGTTTTTCGACAATAATCTAGTCGCAGACATGATCATAATACAAGTCTTGTATTATATCCATAAACACGCCACATTGCCACCACACTCGTAAATATACGAGATAGAGGCGAACCAACCCCCAACCGCTCCACTAATACGATACTATATGCTGAATTACCAAAAATACGTCAATCAATAATCAAAGTATGGACCAGCACGGCCTCTAGCGGTGCGGACACTTAAAACGTGTAATGGTACGAGCGGGACAAACGTCATGTCGATGAGTCTTAAACAATGCCAACCAAGAGGATCTGTAGGGTAAGATACATTAGGCAGATGGATATACACATATCCAAATTAGGTAAACAGCATGGGGGACCTTGAGAATAACACCCTTCAATCTCACCTCAAAATTAGCTTTCTAGCCATCCATATTCAATACCATCATCAACATTCAATCAATACATTGAGGGGGGACCATTTTCGTTCAAGATTCAAAATAACCTCACCCAGAAGTTAAACAGTAAACACACCACAAGATCAAAACTTTTCTCACCTACCCATTTCCTAAAAAGTGTTGTCCGAAACGAGATTCACACTTTTTCGTCACCTAACCTTTCGATACAACTCTAATATACCCATGGTACAGCATTAACTTCCACTAAACAGCTCAGAGACAACGATAACAAGCCACAAGATCTGACCTCTCATCACTTACCGACACAAATGCAAGAAGCATAACACAAAAACTAAGCAAACCGCTAGATCAGAACTTTGGTCAAAATATAACCCGAAACATAACAACTGCAAGATCAATAAACTTGTCATTTACCCATCGTCCATAAACAGGCGGCTCTAATATACCCATGATACTCACTCACTCAGCTAAGTCGATATGGTGTCTAATTAAACATCAGCAAACAAAACATCACAGAAAATAAACAAGAGTATTAAACATCTGACAGGAAAATAAACAAATGAACAGGAAAGCAAACAAATGATCAGGTAGAAAATATGCTACAAACTAAGAATATACCATTTATTTGTTTATTTATATTTCATTATTATTATCGAAAGCAGTTAGTAAAACGATGGACCCTTACAACAAAAAAACACCTAAGGGGACTTCAGTCTACCCATCTCATATATCATCATCTTCTTCTTCACTATATATATTTTTTTCTATTTTTTTTTCCTGGTCTCAAATATACCAGAAATAAAACTAAAACAAACAAAACAAAGGATAGTCAAAAATAGTCAAAATACCAAAACCTTATAGTCTAGTCCCATTTGATCCGAACCAGTTTTGTGATCTGGGTTCCATTTTTAAGATGGTAAGCAAACCAAGAACCTCAAAATCGAAACGAAAATTTGGACCAATACGGGTAATAGACGAGTTAAAACTCGATATGTAGTAGTTATTATATATCATTTGCCTTCGATCACTGAAGCTAAGCCACTTATGACTTTACCACCAGTTTTTGGCGCCTTTGGTTTGATCTCAACTGGCTCCCACTGTTTCACAGCTTCCTCGGATTTTTCAACTTCTGGTGTAGCTCCCACTGCTTCAAATTCATCGACCAAAATTGGATCTTTGGGGTCTGAAATCGGGATTGGTTTGGTTGTTTTCTCATTGAAGGACTGATTATCAGCAGGACTGTTATCTGTTTTGACTCTGGTGTTGGCAATGTGAGTGCAAGGTGAGAGCCATTTAGCTTTAACATAATCAGCTCTACGCCACGGTGGCAAAGGCATTCCTTTCTTCTTCAAACTCTGTTTCGCTGCATCTGAAACGATGTTGATGATCTTCTGGAGACGGTCAGGTTTGCCCACGAATATTTGGGGGAGTGTTTGGAGAACTGCTTTGTAGCTTTTGGTTGATCTTGCTATTTCAAACTCTGATCTGAAATCTATGTCAATTATCAAACGTTCCTCATCGATCATAGCATCAATATACTCGTATTCCCCTGTTCAAACCCAATCCCCAAAACACAATCAATGACAGATCAACCAACAAACTCAAAACTATATAGCAATTTCAAGCCACTTATTCAAAACAACTCATTTGACTCGCGTATAATCAGATAAGCAGTTCCATATCAGATTAAACAAAACAACTTAGGCCTAGAATAATCATAGAACCAGTTTTTAATGAACTCACTTCGGATGACATTTTTTGTGTATAGATAATCTGTCACAAATGATCACTTAACCAATGAAAATATCCAAAACAACCATTTTAAACACAAATAAACAACAATATGATCAAAATCTGCATTCCAAAATTTTCGCATAATCCTTAAGAACTACCTTTATCTGCTGTATCAAAACGGCTAAACTACGAACCAATAAACATATCCAAAGCAGCCATTTTACACCCAAATAAACAGCGATAAGATCAAAATCTACATTTTCAAAATTTACCAAAAGCCCTAAAAACCAACTTATCAGTTGTTTCAGAACGAAATAAATCAATTACTAATGAAGAGCAAACCAAAAACCGAGTAAATCATATACCTGCAGGATATGTCAAAGTCTTATCCCAACGAGATTTACACATAGTAACAGCATAACCACAACCCAACAAGCCATCAACAACCATCTTCCTACTAATCTCATCTTTCCTCTTATTCTTATCAAACACCATTTTCGCAACATCCGCCAACAAATTCCTCTCAACAACACTTTCACACACCGCCAAACTCTACAAACCAAACACAAAAATCATCACATTAATTCACAATCATACAAAAACCATATCCTAAGGAGCTGTTTGTTTAATCTTATATATACTATTAACGCGCTTATCTGATTTCGGCTTATATTTTATAAACTCAGGGGTGCATGTTTAAGCTTATTTTTGGGCTAATGAGCTTTATCTGATTTCGCCTCATGCTTCATAAGCCCAAATTTTCCGGCATCATAATAAGCTTATATGACATAATCATATAAGCTTCAAAATAAGCCGGAAAATTGAGGCTTTTGAAGCATAAGCCGAAATCAGATAAGCTCATAAGCCTAAAAATAAGCTTAAACAGGCACCCCTGAGTGTATAAAATATAAGGCGAAATCAGATAAGCGTGTAAATAGTATATAAAATCTAAAACAAACACCCCCTAAATTTTGATATAAATTATATACCTTTAAAGGATCACAAAAACTGTCATTAACTGAATTACCAAAACAATTAACATCATCATCACTAACAACATCATTTTCATTATTATTATTACTGTCCTCTATAAAATTGATCACCATTTTATCCAAACAAACCGAATTCGGCTCTCCGAATTCCAGCGGTTCGGATATGGACTTATCCGAACCGCGTAAAAAGCTCGAAATATCGAAAAACCGCTTAAACCTCGATTTCGGAACGGTTTTAACTGATTCAAAGCTTTTTTCAGGTGAGGTTGAATCTATTGGCTGTATCTTCATTGTCATCGTTAACGGCATAACTGTATTTTAACCGATTAACGGTTTTTTAACAAAATTAAACCCTAGAAACCCTAATTTTTCAAAAAAATTCAAAATTTTATAAAAACTTAACCGCTGTTATACTAAAATCACAGCAAATTAACTAAAATTTACAAAATTTGTGTCATTTTAACATCGAAAGTGACGTCATAAGAGAAATGATGACGTCATGGTATAAAAAACTCATCTCCGGAGAAATCATTAGAAAAAGTTTGAAATCGGAAAAAGTTGCCGGTAACGGTTAACGGTGGTGTTACGACGGTGATCGGAATAAGTAAATTTTTTTTAAGAGAAAGTGAGTGAATTTGGGGGTAAAAAAGGAAGTGAGACTTTGTGAAGGGGTTTGTTTTATATAGGGAGGTTTTTCTATTTTTTTAAAATGGTGGCGACGTGGATATTATGTGATGACGTGGCACTGTTTTTATATTACTCTGTAGTATTTTTAGGCTGAAAGTATTGGTCATCTTCCTCTACTTTTTAAATCAGTGTCACATTAGTTTTTTTAACGTTTCACTCTTTTTCACCTTTCGCCTTTAATAATGACTTCACTTTTTTGCATTTTATTAAAATACCCACTTGCTGTAATAATCACTTCATCTTTTGTATTTTATTAAAATACCCACTTGTTAAACTAAATTTTTTGTGTTAAGTTGGGTATATTTTGGTGGTGAAATTAGTTGTCATATTACACTAAATTGGTGGTGAAATTAACTGTAGAGAGAAAAAAACAAATGTGGAGCTGAGATGACACTGGTTTAGGGTGCAATCAAGCAACTCGAGCTTGAGCTTGAGTTTGATTTGAACGAGCCGAGCTTTTATCCAGCTCGAGCCCGAGATCGGGCCTAATAAACAAGCTTGAAACATATAACGAGCCGAGCTTTTATCGAGCTCGAGCCCGAGACCGAGCCTATATTTTTGTTATATATATTTATATAAACAACGTAAATGCTAATGTGAATAATTGTATAATAGTTAAATATTTATCGTAAAATGATATTTAAACCTTAATGCTCAAATGTTTTGTATAAATTCTTTACTCTTGAGTCAATCACGTAATTTATTTACCTTATTGATAAATTTGGCTATTGAATACGACAATGATGTATAACTTCGAGCTTTTCGAGCCGAGCTCGAGCCTTATTCGAATATTTTATGAGCCGAGATCAAGCTTCGATGATTAAGGCTTGTCGAACTATCGAGCTGAGCTCGAGCCTAACTTGTGATTTTCGAGCCGAGCTCAAGCTATGTCAAGCTCTAGCTCGACTTGGCTTGATTGCAGCCCTAGCGCTGGTAAAGTTGGTTGTGATGCTCTCTTCTTACGGGCCATAATTTAATAAGATAACCAATTTCACCACCAAAATATACTGCAGTTAAACACGTATATCCCATAAAAACTCAAAAAAAACATAATCACGACTCGGTCTTGGCCAAGACCGAGTCCACTGTTTTTGGTGTTGAAAACATGTGCTAAGAAGTCAACGTAATAAGGATATACACATCTTAAATGTTCAAGACTCGATCATCAATATCTTATTATGGTTGGTCTAACATGAATACTCAATTTATTGAAACGTGATAAGAAATTTGAATGTGCACAAAACATATCTTTATCCCAAGCAAAATCCGAAAATAGGTATATTGCTATGACAAAAATCCTGACGATCGTTTTTATTTCCATGTCAAAACTAATGTTTACTGACAAAAAACATAATCAATGGAAAATTTATTTATTTACAACTTGAGTATGCATAAGAAATGAAAGTTTACTTTAACTATTATTTGATAATTTAATTTGGTTAGGTAAAAAATAAATTTTGTTACAAGTGGTATAGTAAATTTAAGAAATTTAACTAATGTTTTAACACTAAATAATTAACTTAACATAATACAAAAACCAATTATGAATAAAAAATACTCCCTCCGTCCCATATTAAGTGTCCATTTTTGACTTTTTAAAGTCTTTTTTCTTTAACTTTGACTACACCAGTAGTCCTAGTGGTTTTCTCAATTGAGTTGACCGATTCTTTGACCTTATTGTCGTCCATTGCACTGTGAAGTAGCCCCATGTGCTTGGCATGTGAGGGGCAATTTTGTCCAATTCTTTCCATAGAAACCTTAGGGACCATTTCTGTAACACTAAATTTTTCCCCCGCCTTATTTTAGCAAAACAATGTCATTTTCAAACAACAACTAACATGCAAATTGTTACAAAAAAACTGAATTAAACACAACCTAAAAGCAAACAGGCAACACAAACATACATTTTTTGATCATGCTATCACACATTAACATGCAAACACGCAAACTCAGAGCAATTTTCCATTTTTAAGCCTCAATTTCAGAGTAATGACATTTTCCAACACCACATAAACTGCAATCCTTACTACATAATGCAATTGCAAATGAAATTCCAAATGCAACTTCAAACACAAACATACAACATAAACTAATGCAAACACGCCTTAATGTGCAAACTGGAAGTGCAGTTCCTAAGTTCAAGGTAATGACCTAAACTGCAAATTCTTATTGCATACATGTTATGACAAATGCATTTCCTAAACATCACCTAATCTAATCTGCTAACACAAACATATACAAACATGCTATAACAAATACAAACACACCCTAAACTGCACATTAGCAATTCATAAACACCATTTAAATCCCCAACAACTTATGACAAATGAATTTCCTAAATACCACCTAAATGCATATAGTTTATGACAAATGCAGTTTATGGTCAAATCCTATAACAATTATAAACACACCCTAAACAACACCTTTCACTGCATACAATGTAACACACCAAAACCGGTTTTTAAGCATTTATTTATGATAATGCCATAGGATAAGTTTGACTATGACTTTATACCTTGAAATACGTTACGTGATTGGTTAGTCAAACTATAAGTCAAAGTATATGTAAAATGGAAGTAGAAATTATAAAGTGTCACATTTATAAAAGATTGGGACTTAAGGGACTATAGTTGTCAAGTGGTAAAATGAGTTAAATAAGTTAGTGTGGCCAAATAAGAAAGCATAGGACTTGAGGGGCCATAGTTGCAAAAAAGAGAAACTTGTACCTAATAAATATCTAGGTAATTTCCCAGGTTTCTAAATGTTTCTAGAAGTGTGTGTGTCTTGTTTATGTCGACCCAAGAAGAAGAAAAGAGAGGGAAAACCAAGCTTAGGGTTTGATGATCAAGAATGAGGAAGATTAGGTTCCAACTCAAGAGTAAGCCTAGCAATGATCCCCACAAGTAAGTAACCACTTAGTTATTAAGTTAATTGAAGAATTAAGGGTTAGGGTTCATGTACCCAAATTAGGGGTTTTTGTGTAATTGTTATTTTAAAAACAAGTAAAAAGGTATTGTTAATAAGGGATTGAGTCTAATTAATGATTTAAGAGAATATGGTAATTGAAGGTTTCATCATATGATCAAAGAATGATCATATGATGTTAAGTAATGATAAAGGGTGTGTAATTGGGTTATATAAACCCTTATTATGTTTTGTTTTATGTAATAATGATTGGTGATGATTATGGTTTAGGAAGGCAAGATTTTGGAAGATGATGGTGATGAAATTAAGCTATGGAATGAGGTAAGTAAATGGTTATAATGTGAAGTTATATTGAGTTTAACATATATGTGTTATGTGTATGTTGTGTTAAGGTTTGATAAGCAATTGGGTCAAGGTGCTTGGATGCCTAATGGACTAATAGTTTTGTTTGGCATAACTAACCCATTATATATTGAACTAGAGTATGACTAGTGAAGGTATTGTAAGTAAGCAAGTGATGGATGAGAATGTTAATATGTTGATGTTGTGTTAAGGTATAACTATTAATGGCTTATGTGTTTATGCAAGTTATAATATTGTTATGTCCACTTTTGGGCTAAACGCGACGTGTACGATGCTTATATGTATAAATGATATATGATTTCATATTATTGCCTTTACTTACTAAGCGAAAGCTTACGTGTTTAAGTTACAATGTTTTGTAGGTTCAAGCGATGAAGGTAAGTCCTCGGTGAAGGCTTAGGATTGGGCACGGGTTGAAAAGTATTGATTATGCGGTTAAGCGTAAGTAGAACACCGAGCTCGATCAATGTTGAACCCCTAAAGTGTCCTAATGATTTGTATGTGTCAAGTGTCAAGTGTCAATGTCTTTTGTATTGGTCTTGTATATGAATGAAGGTGAATGGGTCAATAATGAATGTAAACGGGTTGAACGGAGTGTTTGGTAACCCCCGTAAGTATATATGTTTTAGGTCATTTAGACCACAAATATTTATGGAAATAATGTATTATGATATTTTAATAAATTCTGGAAAGTTTCATCTAACATCGAGTCCGGGAAGTTAATTTTTCGTAAGAAAGGGTCAAAAATGAGTTAGGTGTGTATCCTGGAGCAGGGAGCCGCCCGGCACGGCCTTTCAGCCGCCCAGCTAGCCTCCAGCCGCCCGACTGGCTGGTCCTACAGTTTTTGAAATTTTGTTTTCGCCGTAAAATAAAATCGTAAGGAGTTAGAACGAGTTCCTTATATCGTTGGAAAGCTTATGAAGTCTATTTTATGATAATGAAACTTTCAAAGGTATAATTTGTAACACCCCCAAAATGGGTCGCAGCGGAATATGGGTCTGAGAGTGTTACTTCATAGATCAACAACACAAGATATGAGAACGACCTCTATATGAGTCGTTTGAAAATGATACATTGGATTAAATAAACTTGTTTGTTACAGAAGCCCGTAGCTTAAATTGTTCACCCATGAAAATGTAAAGATTTTGATACATAACAATTACTCCAAAATGTAATGCATTTAAATCTCCATGCAAAATGATTCCCAAAATGTTGACCCCCAATGTATCCTTGTTCTTGTACATTATTGACCTGAGAAAAACATGTTTTAAAACATCAACATAAAGTTGGTGAATTCACAGGTTTAATAAATGTATAAAGTATGACCGTAAGATTTCCAAATGTAAGACATGTAACACATACAATAGCTCAAAATTAATTACGAAATGCACTAAGCTCGTGACACTGAAGCTACAACATATATGCATGCAAATTAATTCAAATAATGTGCCCGTGTAGATGTTCAACCCGCAACATCCAAATTGTTCCAACATGGTATACATTCGTTGTTTCAGTACATTCGAAACTAGTGAGCGCTACTCACCCGAACGGGGATGTCAATCACAAATAGATCTATTCATAACATTCGCGCTTATAGTCTAGTAATTAACAGTTCATGATTCATGGGCATAATGGGTTATAGCTACTTAGGCAAACTCGTAATTTGTATAAAAGTGTACTTGCGTCCAATCGTAAAACAATGCATGTTTCTCACCCCAAATATGTAAATCAATGTAATAGTATAAAAGCGGGGCTATGAACTCACCGTAAGTGAATTATTTGATTATCTAAATCAAATATGTAAATCGCCTCGGCAATCCGAATGCAACCTAATTAATTGTATGTCGTATAAGCATAATGTATTTTATATAAATAAAATATCACATGTTATATAGTTACACCACCACCTACTAGTTTTTGTTAAACTTTAAAAAGTTGAAAATTAATTAAATCGTACTTTGTTAAATAAAGGTACATGTAATTGTATCCATGCCCACGGTTTCGTATTAAGTAAATATATCAAAATATTATAATTATTATATGGCTAAATATTGTTATGAATAGTAACAGTAAGTGAAAATTTATAAAAATACTTTTTTATAACTTTAATTATTGAAATCGTGTTTTAATTGTATCTCGCTCGTTTTAATTTGGTTTTTAGTGATTCCTATGTCCAAGTATTCGTAATTAAAACCATTATTCAGGAAAATTAATTTCTAACAGTTTACTGTCGTGAACAGTAACATATTTTTATAAAAATACTTTTTAACTTATACTTGTAAATAACGTATCACCTTCATTTTAAATCCGTTTTTTGAGTTTCTTACATGTTTGGATTCCTCATGAAAAGTACTATCTTTATAAAATATTTCCCATTACTTTATCAGATCTGAAACTGTGAGATTTTTATAAAATAACTTTTATAAAAATACTTTTATACAATTTAATTATCGTAAACTTAAAAATGTCATATCTCCTTCGTTATAGCTCGGATTTTCGAGTTCTTTATATGCTAACGATCCTTGTAATATGTACTAATTTAGTAAAACATAAAATAAGTACTTTGTTTTTTTGAATTCTAACAGAAACTATTAAAACATTTCGAATTTATATGTTTTAATGATTTGCTTTTATAAGTTTTGACTAAACTAAATTATCATAAGTCTTCTACTTTTGTTTATACAATATATTTGGTATGCCTTAAGTCCTCAAGTATATGTCCATATAACAAGTCCTTAAATACTTATTTATAACTTTATAACATAAACTCTAAGTGGTGATATATCAAAATAACAAATATGTATACAAATGAATGAAGTTAAATGAAAGTTTAGGGATTATGATCACTTATATATAATGTGTACTTCCATTTTAAGTGTTATTTCACCATACATGATATAAAATTCGAACCTCTTATACCCTTGTAATATCTCATAATTTCATGAAATTAACCTAGGTGGTGTTTAACATATATAACAAGCATGTAAAGTAAAAAATTATATGAATGGAAATGTTAAACTTTAAATAGACCTTATAGAAGTGAAGTAGGATCAAGAACACAAGCTTACACTTAAGCTTAAACCCAATAAATCAAACCCAAGATCAAAACCCTAATGAAAACCCTAACTTTCTTCTTGCTTACAACCCTTGTTAATCCAAAACCCAAGCTTCCAAATCAAACCCAAACACCTTAGATATGCCTACTAGTAATGCTTGAACACTTGTAACACTTGTAGAATAAAAATTATATGAAACCCTAATTAAATTAGAGTGAGCCGTGGGTATGGATGAAGAAAATGGAAGAGAAATATGATTTTGCTATTGAATTTGTATTGTGTGTTAAAGTTTCCTAGGACTATCCTTTTATAGTAAGGAGGTTTTGGAAAAACTACCTCCCTATGCAAGCTCACGGCTCAAATGGATGGGGAGGGTACATTGAGAAGCCAATTTATGGAGAAGTGGTATAAGTGTGTACTTGTGTAAGACTTACGAGCTGTAAAGGTATAAGGTTAGTGGGTTTTGATTTTATTTCATAAGTATGCATACTAGATCCGGCCATAACGTTTATTTGGTGCATAAATGAGTTAATTTTTGTGTATTGGGTATAAAAGTGGGTATTTGTTTGAGTATAGATGGGTATTGGTGCTTCCGGTATGCCCGAATGTAATTTATTGCGTTTTACGTAACCAATAAAAATAAAATATGAAAAGTTATAAATTATACTCGTAATAATTATATAACACTTGCTTGATGTAAACTTTAACTTGTTTGGTGTCCGTTTACGTTGAATGTTGATTTTTAGTTTACGCGATTTAACTATACGATAATAATTAAAAGCGAACGCGTAAAACTCTAAAAATAAATAATGGTAATAATTGAGTCGGGAAATGACCTGAAATAACAGATTGTTACAGTCTTCCCCCGTTAAAGGAGCCTTGTCCGCAAGGCTCAAGATGCGGCACTTGTCGAGGGTGCGGTTTTTGTGAAGAGGTGCAGATACTTCTTCCGGAATTGATCTTCACGTTCCCATGTGAACTCAGGACCTCTCCTGGAGTTCCATTGAACTTTGATGATGGGGATACGACTTTGCTTTAACCGCTTGACTTCACGATCCATAATTTCCACTGGTTCTTCAACGAAGCAGAGCTTATCATCAATGTGTATTTCATCCAATAGAACTGCCAACGGCTCGTCAGATAAACACTTCTTTAGATTGGATACATGAAACGTGATGTGAACCCTACTTAATTGTTGAGGTAGTTTGAGTCTATAAGCAACGGTTCCCACCTTGGCTAACACCTTGAAAGGTCTAATATATCTCGGGTTCAACTTCCCCCGTTTGCCAAAATGTACGACCCCTTTCCAAGGTGATACCTTTAACATAACTCGGTCACCAACTTGAAATTCTAAAGGCTTACGCCTCACATCGGCGTAACTCTTTTGGCGATCACGAGCAGCTTGAATTCTTTGCTTGATTTGGACAATCTTCTTGGTTGTCTCATGAATAAATTCTGGACCGATGAGCTGAGCGTCTCCGACTTCGGCCCAACAAACAGGTGATTGACACTTTCGACCATAAAGTGCCTCGAATGAGGCAGCTTTAATACTAGCATGATAACTATTGTTGTAGGAAAAATTCAATCAGCGGTAAGTGTCTTTCCCAACCATTCCCAAAGTCTATCACGCAAGCGCGTAACATATCTTCTAATGTCTGAATGGTCC
>BQNB010101048.1:0-24564 GCA_026074375.1 Tanacetum coccineum | reverse complement strand
GATGACAAGCTTCATTTTGTTGAGGAACCTATAGAGATCACAGATCGTGAAGTTAAACGGTTGAAGCGAAGCCGTATCCCAATTGTCAAGGTTCGATGGAACTCAAGGCGGGGCCCTGAGTTTACGTGGGAACGTGAAGATCAATTCAGGAAGAAATATCCACACCTCTTTACCAAGACTGCACCGTCGTCAAGTGCCGTGTGATAAGCCTTGAGGACAAGGCTCATTTAACGGGGGAAGACTATAACACCTCGTGTTTTAGGTCATTGTACGACATTATGTGATGCACAATTTATTTTTAGGGTTTTACGCGTTTGCTCTTAAACCGTAAACGTTAAGTTAAATCGCGTAAACTAAAAATGATCATTCAATGTAAACGGGCATTAAACGATTAAATGTTTACATCAAGCAAGTGTTATATGATTATGTAGAGGATAATTATTAACATTTCATATTTTATTTTTATCGGATACGTACGGAGTTACGTTTCGCAATAAAACGCGTTTAGGCGAACCCGGAAATCACAAATCACTAAATATGCCCTAAATAACCCTAGATATTTTTTTAGATATTTGTTAGATATTTTTTTAGATATTTGTTAGATATTTATCAAAAATATCTTTTAGATATTTTCAATTCAAATCATAACTTACAATGTACAAGTTATAAAATTTTTCCATGTTATACTACATTAGCTTACAATAATGATTGAATACATTATATCAATGATCACAATACATATAGCTGATACATATACTTATCATTTCGTGTAATACTGACTAGGAAAGCAAGATGAACAAGGAACCATACAAATATCTTCCTAAAAAGATCTTGTTGCATTGAACCATGACTCATCTATGACTAGCCAAATCTTATCAAAATAAGCCCTAGCTTCTTCCATAAGCTTGGCCACCTTGCATACTTCCACTTGACACAAATATCTTCATACCTTGCTATATATATGCATGCACTAGTGTTAAGGGAGTGCATACTCTTCATTTCATTACAAGAAAAAAAAATCAAATCTCTCCCTTTCTCTCTTACAAAGCCCACGGCTCAAAACTCCCTCCAAACACAATCCATAGTTTGATTTTCTTTCACCATATTAGTGTTTACATATCATACTTAAGGTATTCTAAGAATAATTGAAGGATTGGTTAAGCTTTGAAAGGGTTTTAAAAAGATATTGCAAGATTAGGGTTTTTGGTTGAAATTAGGGTTTTCATCCTAATTTTTCAAGCCAAGAGGTTTAATCACAAGGGTGTGATTGTTATTCTTATCTCTACTCATCCACACAAGGTTATATCAAAAGCTTAATCTATTCATATTTAAGATTTTATGTGTTCATATGCTTTACTTAGTTAAATCACCATCTAGGGTACTTTTGAATATGTGAAATGGATTTTTTACTATTGATAATATTTTGTTACACTTTATTTATATGTCTATATATATTGTTAGTATTGATGTTAGGTAATGTTGTATACTCTTGTACACACTTGGGTAAGTATACATGCTTTATGAACAAATTAAGGGTTTTAATGTAAATGTACTTAATAAATTACAAGTGAAAATGGTAAAATAACATGTTAATCTTGTTATCTTGGACTCACATGAGCAAAGTATGAACTAATGAATTTAATATATGTAAGACATAAGATATAATTGTTGTAAAGTAGTTGTAACTAAGTGTTGAATCTAAATGGTACAAAAATTCATCGCTTAAAAATCATTGTATAAATCACTAAAAACCTCAAACTTTCTGTTTTGGTTCGTTTTTGGAAGATCCATATATTATGTTTTATAAAGAAGTACATTCTCATGAGGATTCCAATATGATAAGGAAACTATAAAATCAATTATAACGAAGAAGATACTATAGTTACGGTTTACGACGCTAAATGACTTTATAAAAAAATTTTTAAAAAGTTATGTTCATGCAGAAACTTATACTGTGTAAACATCAATTAATATGGATTAAACTTTCAATTTACGAGGTTCGTGTTGTAAGAAATCGCTAAAAACGGAGCTTATATTGAATAAGTTTACGGACTTACTAAATCGGGTTTTACGTTAATTAAACAAAGTATAAAATGATTTTATAGACTTGTTATGAACAGTGTACAACACTATTCATCACAACAATCTCAAAAACCTTAAAAATGTGATTTTACTGATCACCCGTCTTAATACGAAAGCTTTTCTTTTATGTTGGGCGTAAGGAAACGCGAGAAAAGGCTTTTTAAAACGACAAAGTTATGTCGTCATTTTTGCTAAAGGCGTAATTTAAACGTTTTTAATTTATAAATACGATTTTCACGTAACGATTAAGATGGTGATATTGCTATATGTAGATATATGTGATTAGTTAATCAAAGTGCTATTTTTATTGTGAATTTCATAATGAGGCGTCTTCGGATGGTGTATTGACGAGTTGTGGATTTACGGAATTAAAGTATCCTAACTCCTCGTACGTTGTAATGACCTCTTTATATTATGATAGCACGGAACGATAGTACGATGATATACTATCATAGGATTCATATTCAGTTGTTGTTAGACAACGTCTGGAATACTGATTCGATCTATATTAACTAGGTTGCATTCGGCGCCGTTAGCGTGACGCGTTTTTTCTTGGGATATTTTGTTATCAAGTTTACTCACTCAAGGTGAGTTCATAGCCCTGTTTTAAATTATTAACATTACAAGGTTTTTGGGGTGAGCAACATATGCATAGTTTTACAAATTGGAACGCAAGTGTACAATTTTTTATCCATGATTACGTTGTGACTCTTAAAGAGCGATAACCCACTATGCCCTAATGGGAATCATGTAACTGTCATTATTGGAAGTTGAGCGCAAATGATTATAGAGTAGATATATTTGGGATTGACCTCCCCGTTCGGGTGACTAGCTACACTGGACGATCTGTAATATGTCGGATACTAGTATGTTTCGGGTTGAACATCATCACGGCAATGTAGGCAATAAGTATATATTGTATTCTATTATGTCGAAGCTTCGGTGTCAATGAGCTTAGGTAAACATCAATTACATTTGTGATGTCTATCTTGCATATGTTGATTTATCACTGGGAATGTCTTGCCGTTCCTGCATATACATTTACATAAACCTATGAATTCACCAACTTTTTGTTGACATTTTTATATGCAATGTTTTTCAGGAGGTCATTAAGCACGAGGTGCGAAGGATACATTGGTGGTTATATTTTGAAGTCATGATTTAAAGAATTTTGACGCTTTACATTCTTGGGTATATGTTATGGGATGGTAATCTTTTGTAATAATAACAGTAATAACAAGTAAGGCTTCGGGCTTTTGTAACACATACTTTATTATATCCAATTATATCGTTTTAACGACTTTTTTGGTTCGAGTTCTTATATATTATCTTGTGTTGTTGATCTGTAGAAGTAACCGCCCCGGACACTTTTTTCCGCTTTGACGACCCTAATTTGGGGGTTGTTACACTTTACAATGCCTACGCGTTAAAAGAGGAAGACTGCGAGATATTCAGGTTAATACCGCACAAGGAGGTTAGGGCATACATAATAATCATCCACTCCCAAAGGACAATTCACAAGTTTAGATTTATAAAGTTTGATATTTCAATTAAGAAATGAGAATTTCTCAATCTTAATAGAAGAAAACTATTGTAGTGGCTTCAAACGTTTCAATGTATTGTGAATAGTTTAAAAAAATTTTTTTAGATCCAGGACTACACTAGCAAGAATACTGTATGAAAGTATTCACTTCATGCTCTACCATTGAATGGAGAGCCACAGTGATGGCCATTAAAGAATCCAAAGATTTGGCTACACTTCCTCTTGACAAGCTAATTGGCAACCTTAAGGTTTATGAAATGGTCTTGGATAATGATGGCGTAGCTTCCAATACCACTAAAGAACGGTCAAGTCTTTAGCTCATAAAGCTAAAGTCACTAGGGAACAAACTAGTGACAATAGTGATAGTCAAGGAGGAAGTGATGAAGACATAGATGAAGAAGAAGCCGAAACATTCAATTTGATGGCTAGGAACTTTCGTAAGTTCTTCCGTAAAGGTAATCGATTCGGGCGTGGAAATCGATTTAGTAATGGCGCAAAAAGGTTTGGAAGAGGCCGCAAAAATAGCTTTGGGAAAAAAGGTGGTGAAAGCTCGAGACAAAAAGGGTTTTGCTACAATTGCGAGGTAGAAGGCCACTTTGCTAGTGAATGTACAAAGCCCAAGGAGAACAAGGCCTTTGTTGGAAGAGCTTGGAGTGATAGTGAAGACGGTGATGAACCTCAAAACGATGCAACATGTCTCATGGCAATCGACTGTCAAGAGGTACAACCTAAACCATCTATTTCTAATAATTATTTAGATATTATTGATTTGCTAAAGGAGAATGAGGAACTCCTAAGGTTTAACAAGGATTTTACTAAAACATTTGAAAAGCTTTTGAAAGAAAATAGTCCTCTTAGGATTGTGCGAAGTCAAAACTCTTAAGTAAAATTCAATGATCTTGAAATTGATTGTAAGAAACTTGATTTATGATAATGAGGTGGTTGAAACACTTGCAAAAAAGTGTGAAGAGTACTCACCTAGGAGGGTTGAACTCTCTAACGTGCAATGTTCTACGACTTCAAGATGAACATTTGAAATTATTCAATTCAAAAAGAGTTGTTTTAGCGTTGTTTTGGGGACTTGTTAGTCGTCAAAAAGTTGACCAAGATAAAGGAAGGTCTTAGATTTTCCTAAAAATGAGAGAAAACACTTCCATAAGCATTAAAAATTCCTAATAGTGTTTTTAAAAGAGAGTCAAAATAAAAATTCCTCAAAAAGCTTTATTAAATCCTTAAAACTCAACTCATTTATAAACTTCGAGGTTACAAACACCATTAAAGAGTGGAAACAAGGAAACCAAGGATATTTGCTCGGTGGTCCAACATATTAGGACTTGAGATACACTCAACCTCAAGTTGACCATAGACCTCTCTTACCCACATCAAATATGAGACCTTCAAACTCATATAACCAAATACATTCTTTTCAAAACAACTATTCTTGGCAAAGAAGAATTTTTTACAAAATCCAAAGGTCTTTGTATCATCAACATAGCACCTTCCAAAGGAGAGAAAACTCCTACCCAAATCAAAGGTTAAAAACATCTCAGAGCGATGGACCAAACTTTAAAAACTCTATGATTTCATAACAATCTTGGTCTCGTTCTCAAGGTACGACCTACATAAATATGTGCATTACTTCAAGTCCCAAGAATGGTTAACTTGGGCACCATATTTGCTAACCACAACAGACCCAAGAAACAATGGGTACCACGACCTTGAATTCATATTTGCTTGTAGGTGTGTCTTAAATGTGATCTACTACCGGACGATTAGATTGTGGATAGTGGTTACACTAAGCACATGACCGGGAATAGAAGATTGTTTACTTCATACAAGGCGTATGATGGTGGACATGTCGTATTTGGGAGCAACCTAAAGGGTAAGATCGTCGGTGGAGGTAATATAACTCATGACTCCATTATAATTACCAATGTTGAGCATGCTAGTGGTCTAGCTTTTAACTTGATTAGCGTAGGTCAATTATGTGATGATGATTGCATAGTTAGCTTTACTAAAGTAGATTGCACTATTAGTAAAAATGATAAAACATTAACTAAAGAAAATAGGATAAATGGATTATATACTTGCAAATTGGGAGATAACTCCAAACAACAAATTTGTCATGCATCCGTGGTAAATAACCCAACGCTTTGGTATAGGAGGTTAGGTTACGCCAATATGCGGTTAGTTTAAAACTTAGCTTCCAATGAGCTAGTAAGATTACTCCCTACCAAAGTTGAGTTTCGAAAGACACTTTTGTAATACATGTGGTTTAAGAAGTTAATGTAATGCAAACAATAAGACTAGGAATAAAGTGTCAACTACTAGGATTTTAGAGTTGTTACACTTAGATTTGTTTGGTCCATCTCCAATTCAAAGTTATAGAGGCAACTTCTATACTTTAATGATTATGGATGATCACTTGAACTACATGTGGGTTGTTTTTTTTAGAAACTAAGGATGATCTCTTACAAAGGTTTAAAATTTTGTGTAACAGACTTCAAAACCTACATGATTCTTCTATTGTTTCGATTGTAACAAATCATAGTAGTGGATTTGATAAAAATCAATTTGGGAGCTTTTGTAAACAACATGGAATGTCTTATAACTTGTCAGGCCCGTTCACTTCTCAATCGAATGAGATTGTTGAAATAACACATCGCAAGTTAAGAAAGAAGAGTCGTGCTATGTTAGACGAGCAATCCATTCTACAAAAATGTTGGTGTCATGCATTAGATACGAAAACATACATATTTAATAGGGTTTATATTAGAAAATTCATTAATAAAACACCTAACTAAATCCGTAGAAATAGGAAGCCGTCATTAGAGTACTTTAGGGTCTTTGGTTGTAAAGTATTTATACTTAACACTAAAGTACATCTCACCAAGTTCGACCCAAAGTCGTACAAACGTGTATTTTTAGGATACTCTCAAACTAGTAAAGCATACATAGTGCTTAATAAGGAAACAATGAGAATTGAGAAATCTCTCAATGTTACCTTTGATGAGAGTTTGCCCGAACCTAAGTTATCTTCTTTGGTAGAAGATGATAGGATCATTGAACCCGTAGTTCAAGATCTGGTTAGGTCTCCATCATTAGAAGCTAATGCCTCGGAGCCAAGATATCCTATAAGTGTCGAAGAAGCTAGAGGTCAGCCAATAGAACAAGTAATAGGTGAGTTGAATGAGAGAACAGTTAGCTCTAAGACAAAACAACCTTAGGATTTTCGCATGACATTCTTCAAAATCCAAATTGCAAGAGTCTAGTTGAGGTTGTTTATGGTTGACATGCACAATAGGATATTGATTTAAGTGAGTGAGGGGTCAAAAGTAAGGGTAGAAGTCTAGAGGTCGTTTGCATACCCTATTAGAGATGATTGTGCTCTTAGAGCTTATGTGCTTATGTGCTAGGACTTATGTGAAAGGCATGGAAGTTAAGCAACATTGTTGTTTTAACGAGATGAATGATAGATGTCAATGCATTATTCAAACTATGGTTGACATTATCTCAGATTCTACATGTCAAACCTATGTGCTATGAATACAAAATCTGATCTACATATTGTCAATATTGTGGTAATCATTGCCTCGCATATTTAAATGTGTTAAATTAACTTATTCATAACATTGCATGCTCTATTCCCCATAATAGACATGAAAGATTTGATAGACAAATTCATTGACAAAATCACCTTGTATTGCAACTCACCCTTATGTTGATAATGTTGCATTTGTGTCAACTTGTTCATTTTATATGTTAATTGCATGCTATGTGTATTAGGATAGAGAAGAAAAGAAAAGAACTTCATGCAAACATAAAAACTACTCAAGTAGTTAAAGAGAATTCTTTTGAAATTAAATTAAGTATGGTATTGCATAACATACTAAAATACACAAAGAAGAAACATGATAATATAGTAATCTCATCCGAGAAACTATGGAATTAATTCACCATACACTATGGTAGTTAGTATTATCAATGTTGACACAACACATCGACCATAAGTCTGAGATATTATGCCTAGCAACACTTTGCTATTATATAATGGATTATGTGTCCTATATGTGTAAGATATCCAAAAAGGATTAAAACACACATTGAATTAGGTTTGATAACTTGGACCACTCATCTGAGATCCTAAGTATTTTCCTTGTAACGCAATGAAAATAAAGTTATCATTTCTGAAAATCTAAAATGGTGATTAAGGATCTCTACACAACCAACTACAATGGAAGTATCATGCATAGACAAATCATAGTGCATGCATGCATAATAGTAGGAACTAGCTTGTGTAACTTAATCATCCAATTTCAATTAAAACACAATATACTCAAACCAAGCCACTAGATTTAACAAATCATCATTAAACTCTCAACCAAAACTTTCAAATCACCAAGGCATAATGTTCTTCCAAACATCCTCTAATTTTCTTCACACAATCATTCCTACCACAATCTTGAAAACTCAAGGTACATTGCTAAAGCTTTATGTTAGCTTACACTGATTCCCTAACCTCTCACAAATCCATACCTAACTCATTAATCCCTTGATTATAAAAGTAACTTGCATTAGCTCATGAAACACATCACATACACCCATAAAAATTTCAGCATAATATAAAATTTTAGCAAGTAAAATGAGCAATTTTAAAGATTCATCATTCCATAACAACATTAGGAGAAGAATGATGTCTCCCGAATTAGAGGATTATTACCATTGGGAAGAAATTAAAAGTTGTAACGTAGATATTTGCCGAGCCTTTATTAAGTTGTGTGTTGTTGAAGACCCATATGGGAAAAGATCATTTGTGAGCCTGAAGAACCTTTTCGTAACAGTCATGTTGATGAATGTGTGTTTTGTGAAGTACAACACATGAAAGAAGAGAATGTGTATGCTCTTCGCAAATAAATTCAAGAGATACATGCATCCATTAACAACGATCTTAAAGTGCTAACCACGATCGTTGAGGACATTGCTAGGGTCTTTCTTCAAGACAATAATGAAGAATGAATTGAGAAAGACAATGAACCTAACAAATTTTCTTTTGGAAGAACTTAAGCCTTGCAAGAATAAAAGTAGTATAGGCTTTCTAAATTGCCTTGTATAACTTATAGCTAGAAAATGTAGAATGTATGTTGTTTGTTGCATGTTTTATGTAAAATAAAATGCTTGAATGCTCTCTTGATTATTATTGCTTAGTTATAACACATATTTTAAAGCAACATAATGGGATGGCATTATAACATAATTGTCCAACGACAATCCTTAACAAAAAGTAATTGGAATCATGAATAATTATACATATAAAATGTCAAAATATGTGTATGAATATATGCAACAATTTACAAAGTCACAATAATCTATATTTGTACTCTTCCATGCTTCTAAGTTTCCAAATGGTAAGCTAACCCATGTTATACTTGAACATGTGTATATGTTTGTTGCTTGTGTTGTTTTGTGTTTACTTGTTGCTAGTTGTATCCAAGAACACCTCGAAGGTTATGCTCTTGACACATGGATCTCTGCCTTTGAACAAGGGGGAGCAACGATCTAGGGGGAGAACGTGCATTGATATCCGCTTCTTTTCTTACCATGATATCAACCTTCCAAGAAAGCCCAAGATCCCGACTTTTTGATTTTAACAAAAGGGCGGATAAGGAAAGCAAAGAGCTAAGATTGCTCATTGGATCGAGGGAGAAAGTAGTATAGCTATCAATTATGAATGCAAAGAGTTATAGCATAACTTGGGTGTAGAAAAAGCTATGTAAGGACTCGTAAGGTGGAAGACAATGTTCAAGCTTCACCAAATTACAAGACCAAGATCAAGACGCAAACTACATCAACGACAGTCTTCATCTTTCCTACGTTTGTAATTTTATTTGCTTTCCGAAATTTTATTTGTCGTCATCAAAAAGGGGGAGATTGTTGGTGAAACATTGAATAGGATCTCCTTTATGTTTTAAAGATGAAAAATAAACGTTCGCAAAACGTAAATTAACAAACAGTAGCCACATCCGTAAAAACGGATTTGTGATTCTGGCGCGCTGGGCATGCGTCGCCAGCGCGCCACTCGCGGTATCAGTTTTTACGGATTTAGTTTTGTCGGCTTTCCTCTTACTTGTGAAAAGTTCAATAAAGGTATGTACATGATATTTGAGCATTTGGAAACACTCCAAATGAGGTTTAGACTTAGAGAGGAGCAAAAATGAATCCTTCTAATTTTCAACAGATCACCAACTTAAATCTTTTATCAAACGCCTCTAGCCAAGGCCGAAACTTCTTTCTAAACCTAGTATGAACATACTTTCAACATACCATCAAATGAAAGTATTCATTTGACCTTAATCTGGATTTACGTTGTTCCTAATCACGTAACGGGTTTTACTCCCTTATTGGTCAAACTAAGTCAAATGTCACTTTGCGTAAATGCATCTTTTCCCGTTATGGGATATGCTTTACTTGAGCGGCAAAACACTTAGCTTGTTTTCATCAAGATGATTAGTGATCACATACATTGTTGATTACTATAGACTAAAGTCTAAGTGACTAATTGAGTTTATAGTATTTGGAGGTTAATCATACTTTGAGTTTTTCTTACCTCCTTACCTATAAGTGATTTACAAACTTACACATGTATTCCTCACATGTCCTTCCTCACATACAAGATGTCTTACAATCTCCCACACTTCTCTATACAACACTTTCATACCATACTTCCTACAACACATCCCTCTTAATCATTTGTTTACCCTTCTTACCCAACAAATGATTATATCCTCCATACACTCTAAACACTCTTTTCTCAAACCATCCCATAATCACATATGCTCACTCTTTTCTCTCTTATTGGCAATGTGATTATAAACCCAAGTCAATCCTGTAATTTCACTCTAATCACCATCATCTTCATACATCTTCTTCTTAAGCCTTCACAAGATCAAACCTTCCTCACTTAAACATTCTCCATCTTATCCTCACATGGGACAACTCAAATTCTATAACACCATTATACCTTGTGTACTTCTTGTCCCCTAACATTCAAACATAGGCTCCTCCATATCACATCAAAACATTATTCACCACAAATCTCCTATTCATCATCTTCCTCACAAACCAATTTGAATTTAACACACACACACACACTCTTTCATCATAACCCTTGATCATACCACTTCATCAATCCAGCTTACCTCACTCTCTTCTCCTCCTTTTGATTGAAATTCAAATAACAAACAAACACACTTCTCTATCTACCATTGATCACGCCACTTTACCTATCCAACTTACCTCTTTACCATCTAATCTCTACCCTTCATTTTGAATATGATAAAGAGGCTCCCTTCCATCACAGCTACATCACCTTATGCCAACTCACATACAACTCATCCTTATCTCTTCCTCTAATCCAACATGTGCCTAATACATTTGAAATTCAAATTTCAATTCTCCTCCCATAACATCCACCCTTTTTCTCCAAGTTAAGAATATTCTTGGAATATTCCCTTGTACCCTAACTAGCTTCTTAAACCTTGGTTAGATCCTAATTAAGCTAGCTACATTAGAGGAATACCCAAAATACCCTTATCTGGTTGTTCTTTTCTCTCGTTTCAATATCGGACAAACATAAGACTTTTAAATACTTCACAAACGCTTTATTAAATGTCTATTTGAGTTGGTTAACCTTGAGTATAAGAATGATTGAAAGTTCATAGCATGAAGTACAATTAGGGGTTTAATAAGTGCGGGTATTTAAAATGTCAAAGTCCTAAAGAAAACAATGTCGGGAATCTGGCATCGCGCTAACGCGTTGGCATCGCGCGAGACACGAATTGTTTTCCTACTTTTGGGACTCTTGGACTATAAATACCCACCCTTATCCTTTGTATTCCTCACCTCTTACAAACATTATTTCTACTCTTTTCTCTTCTCTGTTAATACAAATAATGTCTAAAAACGTTATTTATATTTTTCGACCTCTTAATGTTTTGATAATAAAAAAATGTGAAAACGTTTACGTTAAAATTAAACGTTTATAAATTACTAATCATAAAATTCTATTTCTAAGATTAATCACTTAAGGTATGGATAAAAAAATCATTTAACCATGATATAGTGATCAAGAAAATATTCTCCATAAACCTTTACTTTTCTACAAAATGTGTTTTTTATAAAAAATATAAAAAACAAATTATTTATTCACTAAATGATATGTTTTATTAAAACATAAATTTTAAAATTTAAATTTTTCCCCCCAAAAATAGTAGGTTCTATCAACAGTCACCATTCACCACAAATGGAAAAATGGTAGCCGGAGTTCTAGTGGATGTTATCCCTTTTTAGGCCTGGCGGCCCCCTTATATATAAGGGACCGCCACCAGCAACGGTCATTTTTTTGTCCTTATAAATACTAGGCCACCCCATCTGAAAAAGATAACCTCTTGCCACAAATTTTTTCAGATCTGTTATTCTCTCTTCTTCCTTTCTTTCTAAAACACATATCTTGATCACTAACATATCTTGATCTTGTTTTCAAGTGATTAATTCTTTCTTTCTCTAATCAAGTGCAAGAGAAGAACAATCGTATTCTTCTATGTACGAATTGTTATCTAGTGATCTATCTCTTCCTCCTCAAGATCACAAATCTTCATTACATATATTTAGTGTTGTTGTGTTAAAGTGGATTGTGTTTGTTAGATACAAGTGTTGTCAATTGTATATTGTTCGTGATTTGGTATTGTGTGTCAATCCAAGGGCATATATATTTGTGATGTGTGTTAAAGACTTAGGAAGTTTAGATTGGTTCTTGATAAGATAGGACTCGGCGTCTAGACTTAGTGTCGAAAAAGTAATGTATTGGACGTTAGTAACAGGGTTTCTCCGCCTAAAGGGAGCTTATTGACATAGTGAAATCTCGAGTGGAGTACTCGGGGAGTGGAGTAGGAACGAAGAGGTATTTCGTTGCCGAACCAGTATTAAATATTTAGTTGTGATTCATATTGTTGATTGATTGACATATAACTCGAATCTAACAATTTTCTAAGCAAAGTTTTTAAAATGGTAAATTAACCAGTAAAGTATTCAACCCCCCTTCTAGTTTCATACAAATGGTACCAGAGGCATGGTCACTCAAGATCATTTAAAATATATCTGTATTTTAAAGCTTGGAATCGATCTATGTCTTCTGACAAATTTCTAGAAGGGCAATCTATGCAAAGACCATTACTTTTTGAAGCTAATGCTTTCATTTATTGGAAAAATAGATCTCGAGACATATGTTAATATCAAAAGTCTAGATCTTTGGAATGTTATTACAATATGGTGATTTTCAACTATTATTCAAGAATTCGAAACCAAAAATCTTGATTGAGGTTGTCCCTTTTGACAATCCAAAACTGATGATATTCTAAAGAAGGCATGCGAAAATTAATGGAAGCAAATTGGTTTTTACAATGGCTTTGCCTAGAAAAGAATATGGGAACGATCTTCATGTGTTAATTCAGGCAAAAGAAAGTTGGATAACTTTGTTAATCACCTTCAATGTAATAGCACAAGTAAAAGACAATAAGATCGCCTTTTGGTTCATCGATATAAAACAATCGCCATTTACGAAGACGAATCTATAGATAGTGCTTTTGCTAGGATTTAATACTATTATTTACTTAGTCTTAAGCTCTTGATGGAAGGTTACTATAGTTAAGAACTACATTAAGGAAGTTTCTTAGGGCTCTACATCCTAAATGGACGAGAATAAGGTCACGGCGATTGAAGATGTCAAAAGACTTAAACAATCATATCTCTTGATGAAATCAGTGAAACCTCAAAGGTCTATGAGATGATCATCAAGAAAGATTCCGAAATAGTCAAAGCAAAAGATTAAAGGAAATCTCTTGCTTTAAAGGCTAAGAAATAATCTAGTAATGAAGAGTGTTCAACTTCTGGTAGTGAAGATGAAGAGTACGCCATGGCAGTAAGAGACTTCAAGAAGTTCTTTTAAAAAAGAGGTAGATTCGTGAGACAACCTCGGAACGACAAAAAGACTTTCATAGAAGCCGAGACGACAAAAAACGGCATAAAGTGAAAGGAAATGTTTATAGTGCGGAAGATCTAAATCATCTTATTGGAGAATGTCCAAAGCCACCGAGCAGACTCAGAGACAAGAACCAAAGAGCAATTTGTTGGAGGTTATTCTGGAGCGATAGCGGTGAAGAGATGATGAAAAGATCCAGACGAGACATGTCTTGTAGTCAAGCACCTAATGAGGTAATGTTCCGAATCTTCTTACTTTATTGATGAAAACTCATAATTGTTGATGTAGCTTTAGACCATGAAGTATGATTAAATTGTTTGGCAAAATGAGTTTAATGATAATCACTAAGAACTAAAAGGTTAAAGCTATTTAAAAAATAGTCTAGAAAATGTGCTTAGAGAATTAAAAGATTGATTATCCACTCATTGAAGAAAAACAAGGGAGTTTGATATCGATTGTGCAAAAGTGTCATACCTTTAAATTGAAAATGAAAGCTCAAGAAGAAATTCTACTAGATTAAACAATTTTAAAAGAGTAACACACATTGCTTGAATGAAATGTTATTTAATCATAAACCCTCCTGGTGATAAATTTAGGTTTAGGGTTTAATTATTGAAGCTCATCTAAGTGGAACTAAGGAAAATAAAATTTATGAAAGATAGGGAAAAATACGTGTTCTGTTGGAAGGCCCATAATTATAAGCGACCCCCCTTAATGATCCGGTGGGGCCCCCAAAATATAATATGGGACCGCCCCAGTTACACCTGGGGACTCTCGAGATAACTGTGACTTTTCAAAAATCCCATTTTGGGTCCTAGACCAAAACATTATTTGTTAAAGTCAAAGTTCCCGTTGCTAAGGACAATTGAAGTTTATATAATTGATATAAGCCATTGTCAAAACCGGAGTTGGATTCTTCCGAAACCTAATTTTAGATCTTACACTTCACCTTCTAGAAAGAGTCAATAATAATTATTCTCACTCCTAAAAAGCACCACAACCTAAAGACCTGTTGGTCGATATTAAAACCAACCTCATGGATTTCCAGTTAACTTGGAACAAACTTTACACATCAATGTTACATGACATTGGGAAATGTGTCTTCCTATTCTCTCATCCCAAAAACAATTGCATCATATGCAAGGTATGTTTGGCACTAACAACTTTGGGACCCCCCAGGAGATATTAGGGACCATTGTTTGCGTGTTATTGTCTTATTTAAATAGATATGCATTGGAAGTCAATTGGAACACGATGGAATGGATCAAGGATATTGGATGTTCCAAAAAATATGAGGCGAGCCAAACATAAGTCTTCTCTAATTACAAGGCTATACATGGACTTGGTAAAGTTATTTTTGTAGTAATCTTTACGGGAACATCATTGGCAAAGGTTACGATTTGGGATGAATCTCTTAAATTGATATTGTAGACATTGTTGATAATCTAGGTTCTTAACTTGCTAAGTATAGGACAATATTTGTGATAATAAGTGTAGGAGTTAACTTTTTGAACATGATAGTGAAATCATAAGGTCGGTAATGTGATAGGTAAAGTATTAGGAACGAAAGAAAGGCTTATATGTGATGAAATTAGGAACTAAAGCCTATGATCACAAAAATTTGTCTACAACATTGATGGATATTCTACTTTGTGCTTAGGAAGATTTAGGTCAAGCAAATATGCGTCTCATCAAATCGTTAGCTTCTATGGATTAGTTAGGAACCTACCTTAGGTATGTTTGTTCAACATTTTTGTTGATGCTTGCTAAATTGAACACAGATCAGTAGTCCACAAAGCTGAGAATGTAGTCTAACGGACACTAAATGCTTAGACTTCTCCATATGGTCTTTTTTGGTCCATCCGCCGTACGGGAGCTACGGCAGAAATCGGTACCCATCAGTCATAGTAGATGATACTCTAAATTTACTGTGGACTAGCTTTTCTTAAGAATTAAACCGTGCTTTTCGATCAATTCGAAATATTTAGTAAGAAAATCCAAATCAATTAGGATGTACCAATAGTGTCAATAAGAATCCGACACGGTAGAGAAATAATTTAATAATAAACGTGAAATTTGTGAGAGTTTTGTAATGCCAATGGTATTACTCACAAACTTCTCGGCTCCACGCATCCTCAATCAAATGGCGTGTGAAAGGAAAAATAGGGAACACTTCAAGAAAATAAGTAGAAAAAATGATTGATGAACGAACAATCATTACAACAAAGTGTTGTGGGTGTAGATGTAGATACTTTCAACATATATTCTCAAAACCGATCCTACTTAGAACCATCCTAGCCACATTGAAAAAAGAAAAAAAAAAAAAAAAAAAAAAAAAAAAAAAAAAAAAAAAAAAAAAAAAAAAAATCTAAAAAAAAAAAAAAAAAAAAAGATTGAACAGAAACAAAAAAAAAAAAAGCACTACTAAAAAGAAAATTAGGACAAAAAAAAAAATCAATTAGAAAAAAAAACTCATTTAAATCCAACGAAAAAAAAAACACACTATAAAATCTTGAGAGGTAGGAAACTACTCTGTCTGATTTTAGAGTGTTTGAAGCAAGTGCTTCATTCTTAACACTTAAAGACTACCTTACCAAGTTTTGACCAAAGTCTTACGAGGTGTCTTTCTAGGTTACTCCCAAAATAGTAAGCCTATATTCTTTCTTAATAAACACACTAGGAAATTGAAGAAATCACTCAAAGTTCGATGTAAAGTGACATTCGTTGAATGAAAACTCCTCCACCTTCTAAGGCGCACCTTTGGTGGACGCATGACTTAGTGTTAGATAAGCTAATTGGAGACGAACGAAAAACCTAGAAAATGTGTGAGGAAGAAACTTTAGAGATTTTGACGAAAGTCAATATTAAAGGAATCTTGGAACTCTTCCCCTAGAAAATTTCATAGGAAACCTCAACCAAAGGAACCCTTAGATTACAAGCCCAAAAACCAACAGTAACTTTTATTGTTTTTTATCTCTACCATAGATCCTAAGAATGTAAAATGATGCCTTAGGAGATGAAAGAAGATCGCAATCGTACAACCCTATACCTCCCTACCACTCTAATTGGTGGTTAGTCTCCGTGCAAGAAAAATTAAATCAATTCATTGCTAACGACGTTTGAGAGTTAGTTGCTCAAGGATACAACCAACAAGAGGGCATCGATTATGATGAAACTAATGCCCTGGTTGCTATACTTGAGTCTATTAGGATATTATTAGCTTATGCTTGCACTTAGATTTTAAAATTATTCGAATATGATGTAAAAAGTTGCATTCCTGGACTGGTTTTTCAATGAGGAGGTATACATGGCACAACCTCCGGGATTCATTGATTTTGAAAAACCGGATCATGTTTACAAATTAAAGAAAGCCTTATATGGTCTTAAACAAGCACCCAAAGCTTGGTATGATAGATTAAAATCTTTTCTTATTAAACATGAATATAAAATAGGAATGATAGATAACACTCTTTTTACTAAGAAGAAAAGTTCAAATCTCATCATTGTTCAAATATATGTCGATGACATTATATTCGGTTTAACTTGTCAAGACATGTGTGATGAATTTGCCAAAATCTTGCAGGACGAAGTTCGAGCTGAGCTTGTTGGGCGAACTTATAACTTCTTTCTTGGTTTACAATTATCAAATGGGTTGTCGGTATATTCTTTATCTATCTAAGCTATATTAAAGAAATGCTTAAGAATATGGTCTAGAAGATTCTTAAAACAATAAAAACTTCCAGTCCTCGATACTAAAACTCACAAAAGATTAAGAGTTAGTCGGTAGATTAGTACAAGTTTCGGAGGCTGATAGGTAGGTTCTATTAACCTAACGGCATGTTAGGCCCGATATCATGTTTTGTGTCTGATTTGTGCCTCTGTCATGAGGTCCCCAAAACCTCTCACCTTAAGCGGTTAAGCGTATCTTCAGATACATTAAGGCACTACGCACTTAGGATTTTGATATCCTAGGGGTCCGACATTAGAAAACCGTTAGTATATGTTCCGCTTTGATCATGCGGGGATTATGTGGACCGAAAGAGAAACTAGTAGGATTTATTCGTTTGTGGGATGTTGTTTGACATCTTGGTTCTCGAAGAACAAAAGCTCATGCTATATAACACTACGAAGCCGAATAGTAAGGTCGGAAGGACCCATTTTTTCTAAACCATCTATTGTAGCATTCAACCGTGAATCATTTCTTTTGTCAACATGCATATGGATGAAACATAGCTCCTCATGACTTCGAGTACGACATGATGACGTTTCCCATCATGTGCAAAAATAAAGACGCGATTTGACCTAAGCAAAAAACCTAGTTGCATACATTCTCGTACAAAACACTTCAACAATACTGTCACCACTTTATTCGTGGATAATGTATAGAGGACATATCCTTAGCGAAAATAGTGTCGTCCGCCAAACCACATCACCGATATTCTTATTAAACCCCTTAAACCGTGAATTGTTTAAATATCTTAGTCTTGGTTTAGGAATGTTGGATCACATTTCATAATTTATATTGTCCGCTTCTTTTTCTTATGTCTCATTCTAGTCCGTGTTCTATTTCGTGTTGTGCAATGTTTAATGCTACATCGAAGTACTTTAAGCATGTTTTAACTTCGCGAAATTTGCAAATTAAAACGTCACTCCTTTTGACAAAAATTTTGTCCAAACTAGTTCTAAAATCATTGCATGAGGGCGGCCCCCCTGATATATGGGACCGCCAGGTTAATACGGGACCGCCAATCAGTATGGACACAAAAAGGGACACTTAACCAATAAGATTTTCAAACTAAAAAAAAAACAAACACCCCCAGTACTGTCCTATTCTTGTCATTGACGAACTCGAACCAATAACCACCAAAACTCAATATCACACCATTAAAACTTAATTGAGATTAAATCAACACTAATGAATCATTCCTATTCACAAATCATCAAATTGTAAGTCACTTCATCTTTTCTTTCAATTTGTGTTAGGGTTCATGCATGAACACCAAAAAATCAAATTGGGGATTTTGATTTTCTTTCAATTTTGTGCAATTAAGAGTACTAGGATACAATGTATAACTAATATGCTTCCCGTAGATATAGGATTTGCATACATTAGTGAACTTGTTGAAAATTTGATTTTGAACCAAAACCCCAATTTTATTTTCAATCACTCACGTAGGAACTCATTAAAATTTGTTTGTTATGGGCATTGTCAATACAACCTAAAAACATTTTCAAATACATGCATAATGACCTCATAAACAAATTTTGAGATACATAATTCATATGTATTTTTCGACTTGTTTGGTTGAGCAAAATCAAACTAAGGAGCGTTTGGATTAACTCTTAGGTTGGTTATACTTAGGTCGAGTTAATCGTTGCTCCACATTTGTTGCATATAGGGACACACTAGGCAAAAATCAAGACATTAATACAAGTAAAATACAATTAAAATGTGATATTGGTTATCTTACTCTAGGTGACAATGCCTCGCCAAATCTTCTGAAGATTACAAAAACACAAAGACACTTACATTCCTCAAAATTTAATGAATTTCATTCACCAATAAATAAAAAACATTAAGAAACTTGAAGAACGTTACATTCACGAGGGTCGGGTGGTTTTTGATAACTTTACGGATCTTAGATATGTTCGGTTCATTTTGTCAAGTTTGAGTGTCTTCTTGAAATCAATGAATAAGTTTGTCCTCATTTTATTCTTGAGTTTTACAGTCAGATCGTTTTGAGTATTCCGTACTCGAGGTCAAAATGTTGCTGTTGAATTTGTACATATAAAACCAATACTTCTCTCTTTTCTTGAAGATTTGCTCAAATCCTCAGAATTCCTTGTGAGGGGGGTGCGTGTGTCTTTAGTGGACCGATGGTAATTGATGGAGTTGGTATTTGGTGCCCCTCGGTAAGTCCCATATCAAACCAACCTTCCTTCTCCCGATGATATCATCTCGTATGTTCGAGAAGATAGAGAAGGTCAAGTCACTCGCATTCGTCATCAAGAAGAAATTAAGGTTGAAAATTATCAAATTCTCACTCGTGAAATTGTGTCAACTTTGAAACCTTTGGAAGAAATAATTTGGGAAAATGTTTTCTGTTTGGGGGGTAATCGGGATCATGTCCCCGCATGTCTTTGTTATATGCTTTATTGCGTTGCAAACTCCAAAAAATTCAATCTTGCCTACTTCATGGCAAAACGAATGGAGTGGGTTACCAAGTAAGCTAGGTTGATTCTACCTTATGGTATGCTATTTAACTCGCTTGTTTGATTTCATCATTAGTGAATATCCCGAGTTAAAGAACGAGTCCTATGTCTGGTACGATCGTGTCATGACTCCTCTTGCTGCTCAACTAAAGCGAAAACCAAGAAGGGATCGTGGCACGAGAAGAGGTCGTCGATCCACTTCTTCATCTTCCGCCTTCGATCAACTATCCTCATCTCATCTCAACGATGATGATGACGATGGGAATGACGAAGGGACCTTGCGTGCAAGCACTCCTTCTCCATTCGTTATGTCAATTCCCTAACCAATCAAGTTCCTCAAGTCTTTCAAAATCCACCTAACATTGAACCTCACCTTGAACCATTTTACACCCGTTAAACCGAAATCATCAACCGTCAAGTGCAATTAAGAGATGAGCATCATGGTGGAGTAAGGTCAATCGTCAAAAGTCTTAGAAATTATGGAGAAACATGAGGAAGTGAGCTATGAGGGAAATTGCTTTATGACCTTATTATCTATATTATTTACTAACCTATTATGATTAGGTGTTTGAACTTATGCTACTTACTTAGTTATTTCTGTACTTCGTATAGGCAACTTTAGATTTGCCATGGATGATCTTTCAATTTTATCATCCTAAACCAATGCTTGCATGCACCTTGATACATTTTAGTTATAATTAAAATATTATGCATGCTTATGAATCTTGTCAACTTTGCCCATATATATGTGCATCTTGATTTGATCTTTAGGTTGCTTAGTTCCTATATGCTTGATTATTATGTTTTAGATGATTCATGATGAAATGGAATTGACTGCAAAAATAAGAGAAAGTTTTATAGGTTTTCAGGAAAAACTAGAAAATTCTCTGTCTCTAAAAAACGGCCCCCTTAAATACTAGGCGGCCCCCTAATATATTTGGGACCGCCAGGTATTTAAGGGACCGCCATCAAAGGTCACGGATTCTTCTACTGTGACCACCTGATTTGCTGTGCAGTTGACCACTATCCCATCTAGGCCTAGCTGATTTCTGCTTTTTGATAAACAATTTTTGGAATCTAAAACTTCAAACCCCATGCCTTACCTCTTGAATCTACCTCTTCCACCTTAAATCATGAACTCTTCTTATTTTTCTTATCATCTTCATCTTCCTCAACCAAAATCTATCATGAATTCCACAAATGCTTCTTCTTCAAACCCTTTCAAGAAAATCAAATTAACCATAATCCCTTGATATGTGTTTAATTACACATGCCATTTTCCATTTAAAACGAACTTAAAAGAATAAAAACATACCAAAAATACATTGTATTTGTATGTTTGCATTTGTATTGTGCAGGAAACGGATATCTCCCAAAAAGACGAAAAAACCAAGCAAGAAAGCGACAAAACCGGACACGGGATGGAAAAGTGTGTGAAGGCGAAGCCCAATCAAAGTCAAGTCAACTCCGAGAAGAAAAAGAAAAGAAAAATATAACTTGAGGGGTCAAAATTGCCAAACCCCTAAGTTATATTATTAAGGAAGCAAAGGCAGGGGCTGATTATGCCAATTTGGGAAACTTCATTTATAAAAGAAAAAGAGAGTGAATAAAAGAAAAATGTGGAGGGGCTTTTCTTGTACAAAAGCCAAACATTCCCTTAATCATCTTCAACCTCTCTCTGTCAAAACCCAACTTGTATAAACCTTTTTCCCAAACTTCCCGCCAATACCAAAACCAGCCCGCACCCTGTTTTGCTCCCATACTTCTCCTGCAAAATCACTCAACACCCTACCAAAATCATTTCATCCACCCTACTTTCCCCCCCAGCTTTATAAAAGTCCATGTTGGCAATCCCTCTCCATTCCCAAAGCACTTCGATGGCTGAGATTGTCTCCAAAGAAGCTCAAAAGAAATTAAAGGCTGGGATTTGCTCTAGATTCTCCTCACACAACTAGCACACTTGGTTTTATCTCTCCAAAGAAGCACAAGATGCATGTCCAATACTTCGGCTATAAATAGAGCTTTTTGTAAGCCTTTGAGGCATCTTAGTTTTAATCTAGTTAGTTTTTAGTTTTTTTAATTTAACTTAAGCTTATTTTCAGTCATTTACAGCTTCTGCTTTCAGCTTTGTAACATTTCCAAGTTTTAATGCAAATTTGAGTTTTTTAAAAGTCACTTTATAATCCCAAGTGTTATGTTTCTGAATTAAGTGGTTTTATGTTCAAAAGCTCTCAATACAACTTGTTTACAAACTGTTTTAACTAAGTGAACTTAAAAGGCTAAGTAGTTTAATGAGAATAATCAACCAATCAATCAAAATATTCCTCAGCTTATGTATGGATGATAAGCCAGTTCTGGATGGGCTTATGAACTCTTACTAACTTGTTTTCTACAAGTTAGAGCTTGTAGATTGTTGATTTAGCCCTGTTTTGAGCAAGGGTGTTGTAAGTCTCTCTTTTTCTTACTTTATTTATTTATTGCAGACTGTTAGTTCATTTGTTAACACTGTTAGTTTTAAGTTTATACTGCTAGACTAATTCATGCTTATTTAAGTGCTTATTATGGATTGAAAATTGCTTATAAGTGTTTTACTTTGTTATTTGATAATCTTGGTCTTTAGACATAATTATTGAAAAAAAATGATTTTTGGAAATGTTCTTTAAATGCTGTTTTGAACATGCATAGTACTAGCTCCAAGTTAGTAATGATAGTTCATTTTTAGGACAGTTACTAACTTCACACTAGCAGTACTAACTCTAAGTTCGTTACTGGTAGTAAATTATTTTTGGAACAGCACTAACTTAACACTACCAGTACTAACTCCAAGTTAGTACTGTTAGTCTTAACTGTTAGTACTGGTTGTTCAACTTAGCTTATCAGCTTATTATTTCAGCTTGTTTAAGATTTCTTTAGATTTTTAGAGTAGATTAAGCTTATTTTAGTGTACTGTTTTCAGTAGAACTTATTTGTCTTTTCAAAATAATTTTAAGAGTTAATCAGTTTTAGTTTTCTAGCTTATTTATCATTATAGTCCATTCTGGTTGCTTATTCTTATGCTTAAGTGCTTATTTTGGGTAGTTAACCTCCTGTTTTAGCTTATTTGCTTATTTCCTGTTTAATTGTGTTTTGTTAAGGCTAACAGTACTAACCTTAACTTAACAGTACTAACTTATAACTAGCAGTACTAACTTTAAGTTAGTACTGGTAGTTAATACTGGTAGTACTGTTGTTAGTACTGTTGTGTTTCTCTTGTTTAATTTAGCTTAATTGCATGCTTAATTTGCTTATTTAGATTTAGATTAGCTTATTTGTCTGTCTTAAGCTAATTAGAGCTTATTTGTGCCTTTGCGTAAAAGTTTTAAGTGTTTTTGCTATTTCTAGCTTTTATGCTTATTCTAGTTTATGTTCTTGTTTAATTTTTATGTGCATTTGCTTTCAGTATTAATTCACAAACATTCCTTGTTACATTCAAACACCAATCATCAATCGTTCTTCGATAATCCATTTCTAGCCTCGTTGGGACATAACGACCCGGGAACACTCTATACTGCTTCCGGTTTTCTTGATCTCGCGTGATTTCGTCCCTTGGTGTATTTATGTCATATATAGATAGGTTTTAAGGGGTGAGCTCGCGCGTGACCAATTTTTGGCGCCGCTGCCGGGGAGGTTGAAAAAGACTATCGTTACGTTTGACAACTTTTGTTTGAATCTGTGAATATTTTATAAAAAAAAAAAGTACAAAAATATTTTCATTTTTCTAGTATAATTATCATATTAAAAATAAAATAAAAATATAAAAACATTTTCCATAAAAAGAAATAAAATTCATAAATTGGTAAAAATACCAAAATATAATATTCTCAATTGAGGTATTATCATAATAACTTCCGGTGAACTTATTGGTTCCCAACTCGAACAAAAGATTTAAAAACTTGCCATTTGTGTCTCTTACGACATACGGCTCACCTTGAAAAGTTAAACAAGCTATAAAGTGGGTATAAGGAGGGTTGTTCCTAGGAACTACGACCCGAAAGGAGAAATAAGCTTCGCGCTATTCCTACTCCTCCGCTCACCTGTGCGTTTATCTTTTTGAGAGCTACCGTGAAGTAAGTAGATTATTTGGTAGAAGTTGTCTTATCTCATTGTCCGGTAAAATACATTGTGAATAAATCATTGAAAAAAAAATTAGTGTAAATTTTCTTTTTATATTTCTATTTTGTGCATGCGCACTCGTTCTCAAGCCCGTAAACGTCGACAACAACAAGTCCGACAAACTTCTGTTGAATCACCCAATCTTGAGAAACCAAATAACAATCCTCCCATAGTTACGATGGATGATAATCGTACTATGGCGCAATTGCTCGAAGCACCCACCGAGGGTTACGAGGATGCGATCGTTGTTCCCGAAATTACCGCGAACAACTTTGAGATCAAGCATGGTCTACTTAATCTTGTTCAAAACAAGCATAATTTTTTGGACACGATAAAGAGGACCCACATGCCCACATCCGATATTTCAACAAGATCACTTCTACGATGAAGTTCCCTGAACGTTCCTCGCACGTCGTAGCGACTTGACCAAGGTTCCTCGCACGTCGTAAACCTGCCCCGACCGTTCCTCGCACGTCGTAGCGACTTGGAAAAAAAGTATGACTCCTCAAAAATTTAATGTCTGTTCCTGTCACTTAAGTTT
>BQNB010101047.1:0-24565 GCA_026074375.1 Tanacetum coccineum | reverse complement strand
AAGTATCACAAGTAGATTAGATTATAATTAGTTTAGTAATTAGTTAAACAAACCAACCTCTCAAACCATAGATTTAATTGCTTCTCATAAAATATAAAAACACAAAAAGAATCTTCTCTAAACCCCTTAGAATTCTATTAGATCGTGAACAAGCCTTCCCAACCTATTCCCCTATAACAACCCCCGAGTCTTGCCTAAACTACACTACAATGGTTAGGTACACTACCTAGGGGATTGTAAAGCTTCCTACAGAAGTCCTTTATGACCTCCGCATCAAGTTTTTGGCAATGCTGCGTGGGGAATAATTAGGTTTCGATCATAGTTTAACTTAGTTCTACTCGCTTGAATCCTTTCAAGTGATAATTTAATTTCCATACATTAGCTTTCTCGTAGTCTATCTTTTCTTTGTGTTAATTGTTTCGTAACCCATTCTCTTCAACCTCCATGGGAGACAAGAATCCTATCCGCACTCTTGGAGATTACTCCAAACCTAGCCACGAGGGCTACAGGAATACCATTGAGCTCCCCGTAGGGAACTATGTGGTACCTATTCGATCCGACACCATCCAGTTGGTGCAAAACGGATGCTCATTCCATGAACTTTAGTCTGAGGATCCAAACCAACACCTCAAGGATTTCTTAAAACTAGTGGACTCACTTGACCTTGATAGTGAAAATAGGGAAAGAATGCGCCTGCGTTTATTTCAATTCTCCCTTCGCGATCAAGCTAGAAGTTGGCTTGAACGTCTTCCAGCAGGATCCATCACCACATGGGAGGATCTTACTACTTGTTTCCTTGCTCTATTCTTTCCACCAGGAAGGACTGCAAAACTCCGCAATGATATCCTTATGTTCCAACAACATCAAGGAGAATCTCTCTGAAAAGCATGGACTCGTTTCAAGGACTTACTACAAAATTTCCCACATCATGCCATCGATCGTTGGCTTCAAATTCAAATTTTTTATGATCATGTCTCCTTTCATATTAAGTGAGAGATTGACCGCACCGCCGGCGACAAACTCCACGATAAGAATGCCGACGAATCTTGGGAGATCATTGAGAACCTCGCCCTCTACGACCATGAGGGATGGAATAACTCAAAAGAATTCGTCAAACCGGTCAAGGCTATTTCTACACCTCAAAGCACCTAAAAACACTTGACCGAAGACTTCTTGAGCTCGAAGACCAGATTAAGTTCTTGCTAAAAGGATCATGACCGACACCTAGACCCAGCTCAACATACGTCCCTCAAGCTTATGTTGAGCCAGTCTATTCAAACCCTCGATCGCAAAACCAAAATGAGCCACCAAATCAAAACCACTTCACTTTTCACGAACATACCGACCTAACCCCTCAGCCCCAGGCATTAGGAACCACTTTCAAAGCTCGAGTATGGGACTACATGGCAACACACACCGAAAGGATGGAAAGATTTGAGAATCCTATTTTCAAACAGCGAGAGGGGATAAATGATAGGATGACAGAAATGTTAGGGCTTCTTAAGGAACTTACAACCAGCATGGATCCTGAAAAGTGCTAATCAGAGAAGAGGCCACATCCCCCGTCACAAAAAACATAAATTCCATCTCTCTCACCAGAGAAGAGGAAGAAAAAAATGACAAAGATGACGTAGCAACCGGCGATGGCATAAAAAACCCTGATGAGCCAAATACGAAGGTGCCAGTAAAGGAAGCTGAGACAAAGAATGGAGCTAAAAATAGGACTAAAAACAAGCCAATCAAGAAGGCTGAGAAAGAAGAAGCAGTCGAGGCACCTAGTTCTCAGCCTGTAGAATATTATCTGAAACATAAGATCAATGAAAAATTAATCGAGGGACTAGTTGATAATAATAGATTTAATGACTCCCTGTTAGGAGTTTGAGTAGGAAAAATAAAAGGAAAGACCTATAATTTGTCACCTAGGGGGCCTGTTTATGAAGCAGTCCTCAAGAAAAAGATAACAAAGAAGGAGGACATCAAAGGAAACTTTAAAATACCATGCAACATAGGAGGTCTGAAACTCATGAACACCATAGTAGACTAAGGATCCAACGTGAACGTCATGCCCTACTCCACCTACACAAAACTAACCGACGAAAGGCCTATTAAGACAGACATTCGAGTCTCCCTAGCCAGCCATTCATGTATCTACTCTTTAGTAATAGCAGAAGATGTATTAGTTGATGTAGCCGGTTATGTGTACCCCATAAACTTCGTGATTTTAGACATAAAGGAAGACAAAAAGAGGCCTTTCATCTTAGGAACACCATTCTTGACAATGGCTAAGGTCGTGATTAAGTTTGATAAGGGCACTAATGAGGTGTCATTTTATTCACTTTTTCGGGGTCATTTAACCCTTTAAATCATGCAAATATTCCCAGATTATATGCTTAATCGTTCATTTTAAGGTTTTTAGCACTTGGATGACATTTGGAGGAAATATACGTGACTTGGGCTCATTTGGAGAAGAAACAGACAAGATTACGGACATATACCAAATTCATGAAGAATCATGTTCATAGAGCGTGGAGACGGCGTCACATGCATAAAGCGACGCCGTCATGATCTATCTAGTGACGGCATCAGAGATCTAGCGACGGCGTCAGGACATAGCCGACTTAAAGAGGATTAGAATCATCCATGTGGCGACGGCATCAGGACTTCAAAGCGATGCCGTCGCAACGTTTTTCCTATATATACAAAATCAATTTTAGGGTTTTGAGTGTGTAACTTTATATAACTTTTAGGATAAGAACCCTAGTCTTTATAGCAGCTTTTAAGGTCGTTTTTAGGGCCTCAAAACCCTATTGTAACTACCTTCAATCCATGTTTTAATCAAGTAAGATTGTTTATCATTAATCATTCAATATGTATGTGTGTTGTTTGATTGATTTATGTTCTTGCTTTATCTTTAACATGCTAGGCTAAACCCTCCTTTGTATTTACTTATGATTGCATGAAAGTTAGATTGTAGATCCTATTATTGTTGCTTCTTATGATGGATGCGCGTATTAGGCTTTAGAAAACTAGCCATAAGAAATTAAATTGGCATAGACATCTAAGGAAACACGAGAAGTGTAGAAAGGATACCATCGGTAACGGTCTTCATACTACCTTACCCTTAATATGGTTGATCCCTCTTAAGGTATTTCACATGCATTTAATATACTCTTAGGGGCCTTGTAATAGTCTTTGTACTACCTTACTTGTGCGTTGCCTTATTGGAATATTAAATAGACAGCGGGTTCGTGTAATTCGTTCATGACTTAGGAAATACTTACACAGATCATCACGAGTGTGACAAGGGAACAGGATTAGGAGAAGCAATCTGATAAGTAGTGCATGATTAAGTAAATACATTATTTTATCATAAAGTTATCACCAGTAGTTTAGATTATAATTAGTTTAGTTATTAGTTAAACAAACCAACCTCTCAAACCATAGATTTACCTACTTTCTATAAAATATAAAAACACAAAAATAATCTTCTCTCAACCCCTAGAATTTTGTTAGACCGTGATCAAGCCTTCCCAACCTATTCCCCTAGAGAATAATACTCGAGTCTTGCCTATACTACACTACAACGAGTCCTTTACGACCTCCGCATCAAGTTTTTGGCGCCGCTGCATGGGGAATAGTTAGGTTTCGATCATAGTTTAACTTAGTTCTACTCGCTTGAATCCATTCATGTGAGAATTTAATTTCCATACATTAGCTTTCTCGTAGTCTATATTTTCTTTATGTTAATCGTTTCGTAACTCATTCTCATCAACCTCTATGGGAGGCAAGAATCATATCCTCACTCTTGGAGATTACTCTAAACCTAGCCACGAGGGCTACAGGAATACCATTGAGCTCCCCATAGGGAACAATGTGGTACCTCTTCGATCCGACACCATTCAGTTGGTGCAAAATGGATGCTCATTCTACGGACTTCGGTCTGAGGATCCAAACCAACATCTCAAGGATTTCTTAAAACTTATGGACTCACTTAACCTTAATAGTGCAAATAGGGAAAGAACGTATCTGCATTTATTTCAATTTTCCCTTAGCGATCAAGCTAGCAATTGGCTTGAACGTCTTCTAACAGGATCCATCACCACATGGGAGGATCTTACTACTCGTTTCCTTCCTCAATTCTTTCCACCGGGAAGGACTGCAAAACTTCGTAATGATATCCTTATGTTCCAACAACATCAAGGAGAATCTCTTTTAGAAGCATGGACTCGTTTCAAGGACTTACTCCAAAAAGTCCCTCATCATGGCATCGATCTTTGGCTCTAATTCCAAATTTTTTATGACCATGTCAATCCTGTAACAAGACGAACCATTGACCAATTGGTCGGTGGCAAGCTTCGTGACAAAAATGCCAAAGAATCCTGGGCATTATTGGAGGACCTCGCCCTCTATGATAACGAAAGTTGGAACAACCCAAGGGATTTTGCTAAGCCAGTCAAGGAAATCTCTTTGCCTCAAGATGTCCCGAGTACATCCGACCACCGCCTCATCGAGCTTGAAAATCAAGTCCAACGCTTGATGGAAGCTCATCTTGCTCCGACGCAATCTACTTAAATGAACAAAATCACTTTCTCATGTGAGATCTGGAGTGGTCCCCATGACACTCAGTACTGCATGGAAAATCCTGAACAAGCCTTTGTTGAATATACATATTCGAGTAACAACGAAGTTGGAAATAGGAAGTTCACTACTAACCAGGGACCAAGAAATTTCAAAGAAGACACCGACACCTGGAAGGACAAACCAAGCTTTAAATGGGAACGAAATCAAACATTCACGAGCCTACAGAATGGCTTGATTTCTACCCGTTCGTCTAATTACCAAATGAATCTTGAGAAGGCATTAATTAATTTTGACTCTCACCAAGAGAAAAGGCTATCCAGCCTGAGGACTCAACTTAGACAACAACAAGATGACATGATTAGTAAAATTAATCTTTTGTGGAAAACCGTTTCTGAAAAGCTTTATGACACTCCCATTCATAACACTGCAAGAAGACCACCTATTAATATAACTGGCACTTACCTAGCGATACGGTTTAAGAACCTAAATCCTGTGTATACCCCGGTTTTGTCTGCTCGTTCTTACAACAATGATACGCAATGCTCAGCAAAATCATGCTTAAATATAACGCCCATGACAATCACCCCATGCAGCCTGAAGAATCCCAAGTTAATGAGCCTGACATAGAACAAGAAGAGGAACCCGAAATCAACCAAATCTACCCTACACAAACAACCTGATCCATTTGCTTCCATCGCCACTGAACAAGTACGAAAGCTAAATTTGATGCTCGAATCACTCGGGTTGGTTCCCCAATCCTCCAATACGAAATTTGTCTGCTCTAAGTGGATGTGGGGAGGTATGTCATCGAGATCATACGAGATGATGAATAAAACCTCACAAAATGAGGAGTCCAATGATGGTGAAGGGGAAAAAACGAAAGGATCGTAGTGAGTACTTTGACACTTCCCGACTAGAGATGATACTACACCATACCATAGGTACTAATGAGTGGCTAATCCCTTCAATTTTTCTAAAGATCCCATCATCATGAAGGATGCCCTACAACACTTAGATACAATGAAATATTGGAATTGTGCATAACGTAAAAAGATTACATTGACCTTAACTCTTCCTCTTAATATCATGAACGAAATATAGGTAACAATTAGATCATGAGAAGAAAACTTCGACCATTGGGAATAATGCAAATAAAGGGATTTAGAAATTTCACAAGAAGGATTAAAGGGATGCATGTCTTCGTGGGAAACTTCACCTATGTCGTAGACTTCATGATTGTCGAGGATATTAGTTTAATCATAGACCCTAGGCTGTCACAAGTGGTATTAGGGGAGCCTTTTGTAGAAATATCCAACATGACTCATGACCACCGGTAAAGGGGGTGTTGTTATGATCTTTAAAGGGGACGATGATGTTGCATATACGTGCCCCATAAGGATAGAACAATACGATTATTGTCGTTATTTAGAAAAAAAGCTTACAATCAGTCTATCTTAGGAATGAAGAAGATAAGAGAAGGGGAGTGGAGTATGTGATGAGCAAGATACTAGGATTTTACAAAGAATGTCTAGAGCTTGGCCCGTTACCTAACAGGTAATAGATGTTTGGGAGGGAAAGGGGGGGGGAAGGGGGGAAGCTCAACGTTAGGACGTGTGACTTTGAGTCTAGCTATAAGACTTGTTAAATAAAGAAAAGAGCTTTCTTGAGCAGACAACCCAAATTTACTTTTCCCGCAATTAGGAGTGTCATGTGTGTTTATTCTTCATAGTTTATTTTATGATGTTGAAACTATCTTTGTAATCATGCTTTGTATTAGTCTTTAAAATTGTCTTTTATTTTCAATCAATGGTATTTTTGCAAATAATGCGTGTAGGGAATCTATTTCGCTTTTGAGCCAAAATTAAAACATGTTAAATGAATTGTTATGATTTAACTTCGCGTTAGTTCGTGTCATTTGATTTGAATTATTAAAATTTAGGTTTTATGCAGCCTTTGTATAGGTATGACTTTTTGGTATCAAGTGCAGGAAATTTTCTTCAAAAATAAAATTTTCATTTTCACAGACTGTGAAGACGGCGCCACGATTAACATGCGACGCCGTCACCACGTCACCTGTGACGGGGTCACACAAACCCTGACGGCGTCAAACGCCCAGGTCAAGAAAACTTAAAATTTTTAATTATTTTTGAAAATAAAACTTGCATAACATTTAATATATGTATTCTTTTGTTATAAACCTACAAAAACCTAATGAGTTTAACAATTCTCGCATCCTATCTATCAAGTCGAACCCTAAATTCACATTGTATATATGTAAATCGCACATTTTACGCTTGGTGTAGTTGTCTTTGTCTTTGATTACAGGTTATATTTGATGAGAAGAAGCTTGGAAGTTCTTAGGAAGTTTCATTGGATGATTCTTGGAGGATGATTTAACTTCTCCATTATTAAGTAAACCAGGGGAGTACTAGTTTCTTTTCCTTGTTTTCTTTTCCCTTTATTCGTTTCAACGGGTACTTATATATAATATTGAGGAACTTAAGTGTGTGGGGGGGGGGAATAAGCCTTAGAAATTATTCTTTCATTTGCCATTTGCTTTGTCCTTAAAATGATGGGTAATATATCGAAACATAGCATAAAAGGTGATTTTTACCCAAATTTAATTTTTTTTATGACACATACCGACGAAAACCGAGTATTATTAGCGTCTCATAGATAGGAATTTATATTACTAGCATAAAAACCCTCAAATTACACTCCCACAATGTGAGGTTCGCCCATAGATATTATACCTTTAGCTTGTTCGAGTTAAGGAGTGAGCAATCATGTGTGTCTATTCCGTCGTTACGGATGCGTATGCGTGGTTTTGTCGCCTTTTCTGGAACACTTGTATCGGTTACTTTAGGATTATGATAGTGTACCAGTAGCATATTAAATTCTAGAACTTGTTTTTGTGATGCATCCCGAGACCGCATAGTAAGTATTAGGATTTGCTTGATAAGAGGCATTAGGATTAACCCATGTTTTAAACCTGTAATTGTTATAATGGTCACACTGATCATATAACTATCCCATACCCTTGCCATGCATTCACCTTTAGTGCATGATACCCCTAGTACAACCCTCCGAGCCTATCCTTTTTCACGGTTCTCGTAATTTTCTGGTTAAGCCGGACTATTAATGAAGAGCATTGTCACCTTTAAACCAATCATTACACCAAAAAAGCCTTAGCCTACCTTATATGTACTCATTTTTAGTACATTATTGTTTTAACCCAAGTTAATTATTTGAGTACACGGTTGCTAAGTCCTTATCCTTCTAAATACTGTTTTAGGACGATTAGGATTCATGGTAGTATTCATCTTATGAAGAATTGGGGAAGAAGTAACTTATTACCCCCAATAAAGCTCAATAAGTTCCATGTTATGTTGATCCACCTCAAATCGAGTCATTAGTTAGATTTTAAATATCTAGTATGTAAAAGCTCAAGTGTAGAGGTGTATTTATAAACCCCCATGATGTATTATATGTTTAAGCAATGGCAGGGAAAAATGTACAAAAAGAATGTAAATAAAAAAAGAGTGAAAAAAATGTACGGGCTGCCATTTGCTTATGTTTATGTTAGAGTAAAAAAAGAGATTGATGTAGAGTTGTGTAGAGTTTGTACATCTTTGTCCGAGTCTTGGCTTAGCAACCAAATCAGCGTGTATTCTTATAGATAATTAGCTAACCTTTTCACCCCAAATTCACCCAAAAGCTACCCAATTATATCCCATCCGTTTCTGTTTTCATTAATATAATTTTACACTTACACCCCACAACCCTTTAAAAAGACCTCTTTGACAGTAATGACTAGTACTTGCCCTAGCGGTGGAGGTTTTGATCCTTTACCAAGCCTATGGTAATTTATATGCTATGACATGTAATGAGTGTTGATTTTTCATTTCCCATAGTTTTTATAATTTATTATACACCCGAGTGAAAGAGAGAATTCCAAACACTTATGTGAGGTGCTAGTATATACTTTCCGTGCTTTTAATTACGAGGTGTAGAAGGTTGTATTGTAAACTGCTTTTAAAAAGTAGGTTAAATGGCCCAAATATTGCTATTGTCTAGGTAGAAAAGCCTATTTTCTTGAGGACAAGCAAATCCCAAGTGTAGGGGTATTTGATGAGGTGTTATTTAATACACTTTTTCGGGGCCATTTAACCCCCTAAATCATGCAAATATGCCCAGATTATGTGCTTAATCGTTGTTTTTAGCGTTTTAGAACTTGGATGACATTTGGAGGAAACACATGTGACTTGGGCTCATTTGGAGAAGAAACGTATAAGATTACGACTCTACACCAAAAATCATGAAGAATTGTGCATACAGAGCGTGAAGACGGCGTCGCCATCATAAAGTGACGGCGTCAGGATCTTCATCGTGACGTCATCATAGATCCAACGACGGCGTCAGGACGTGTGACTTAAAGAGGATCTAGAATCATCCACGTGGCGACGGCATCATGTCTTTAAAGCGACACCGTCGCACCGTTTTCACTATATATACAAAACCGATTTTAGGGTTTTAAGTGTGTAACTTTGTATAAATTTTGGGAGACGAACCCTAGTCATTCTAGCAGTTTTTAGGTCATTTTTAAGGCCTCAAAACCCTATTGTAACTACCTTCAATCCATGTTTTAATCAAGTAAGATTGTTTATCATTAATCATTCAATATGTCTATGTGTTGTTTGATTGATTTATGCTATTGCTTTCTTTATAACATGCTAGGCTAAACCCTCCTTTGTATTTACTTATGATTGCATGAAACTTAGGTTGTAGATCCTTTTAATGTTGCTTCTTGTTGATGGATGTGCGTGTTAGGATCTAAAAAACTAGCCATAAGATATTAAATTGGCATAGACGTTTAGGGAAACGCGAGTGTGTAGAAAGGATACCATCGGTAGCAGTCTTCATACTACCTAACCCCTAATATGGTTGATCCCTCTTAAGATATTTCACATGCATTTAATATACTCTTAGGTGCCTTGTAATAGTCTTCATACTACCTTACTTATGCATTGCCTTAACAAAATATTAAATAGACGACGGATTCGTGTAATTCGTTCATGACCTAGGAAATATTTACACAGATCATTACAAGTGTGACAAAGCAATAGATCTAGGAGAAGAAATCTGAGGAGTGGTGCATGATTAGGTAAATACATCTTTTTTTCATAAAGTTCTCACCAGTAGTATAGATTATATTTAGTTTAATTATTAGTTAATCAAACCAACCTCTCAAAACCATGAAATTTACCTGCTTTCTTAAAAATATAAAAACACAAAATGAATCTTCTCTCAACCCCTTAGAATTTTGTTAGACCGTGTTCGAGCCTTCCCAACCTATTCCCCTAGAGAGCGATAACAACCCCCGAGTCTTGCCTTACTACACCACAACGGTTAGGTACTCTGCCTAAGGGATTGTAAAGCTGCCTGTGAAGTGTTCACAACCTCCACATCAAGTTTTTGGCGCCGCTGCATGGAAAATAGTTAGGTTTCGATCATTGTTTAACTTAGTTCTACTCGCTTGAATCCTTTCAAGTGAGATTTTATTTCCTATTAGCTTTCTTGTAGTCTATATTTTCTTTGTGTGCCTGTAATCCCCGACCATGACACGTAGTACCACCAAGAAGTTAACAAAACCCCTCGATGAGCCTGAAAGAGAGTTTCACAGGCCTAGAAGAGCCGCTTGGCGCCAACAGCAGAACGAATCTTTAGCCATAGTCGGGAGAAACTCTTCGATAACAAAGCGTCTTCTTCTAATAACATTGGAGCTAAACCATTATTCCCTTCCAAAACCTTACGGGAACACTCTCTTCCTAGTTCTGCCGGTTTTCAAAATCCTATTACCCTCCCCGCTGAACAAACAGGAAGGATCGTTAACTCACGCGACATCTTGATAATTCAAGGAACATACACATTCCAAGGATTAAAAAGCGGAATATCAATCCATCACATCAAACATTACTTAAGTATCGTAGACAACATACGAGCTGATGGTGCCACTAGGGACACGTCTAGGCCGCGTTTCTTTCACTTATCCCTTAAGGGAAAAGTAAAAGAATGGCTTATCAAAGTTCCTCCCATCCAAATCACAACGTGGGATCAGCTTGTAGCACGGTTCCTCGATTACTTCTTTCTAGTAGGTCGTACCTCATTTCTCTATGATATGATCCTTCGATTCAAACAAGGCAACAACAAACCCATTAAAAGCTCTGTTTCCAGGACTTGATCAAACAGGTCCTCCACCATGGGATACAAAAATGGCTCTTGGTACAGATATTTCATGATAACATATCTTAGAAAGATCAAGGGCAACTAGACCAGTTCGCTCACTTCTGTTTCAGTTCTCTCACCGAAAAGGAAGGTTGGAAACGAATTGAGGAATACGTCCAATATCAAGACAATATATAGGACGACCCATCACCACCCATGAACATTTCCTCCATCTGAGGGGCAATACAACCTATGTTCAAAGGATGTCTAAAAAGGGCTTGTATGCAAATCTCTTACCTGGAAGCATCCCACCGCGAAATTGAACTGAGAAAACCTTATCTCATCTGCGACATCTATGGAGGAGCCTATAAAGCCGATAAATGCGACCAAAACAACCCGACTAAACAAGTATGCTTATCTGGGCGAGACATCTATGATGATCCATCCCTCTTGAGGTTTTGTCCAAATGACGATGTCCCACGCTACTTCAGAGCCATAATTTCATAGCGCTAACGCAACATAGATCTATGTACTTAACAAGCATTGAAAGCATTCGGAGAGGCCACAACATCGTCTTCACCTCTTGGTTCAGAGGAAGGGGCAGAATAGAACTCCATCGGGTCAAAATAACCATCTGAAACAGCCGACGAAAGGAAGTAGGAGAGAGCGGTCCTGACTTGGCCGTCAGAAGCAAGTTTGAGGACGAGATCGCCGGTTTTATGCTCAAAATAAAATCGTACATGAAGGGATTAGGAGAGATGATTGACCAACATCGTAGAGTAATACTCGAACGGTTCTCTTAAATCTTATCTGAAATCGGAAGTAACGAAACCACCGAACCAGACGCACCAACCTTCTTTATCACAACCAGATCCGAAACTAGCACCCGTGCCCCACCTTACCCGACTCCACCAGAATCGACGACTATCGATCACACTGAAAGAACAGTAAAAAAAGAAGGACCTGAGGGTGCAGAATCAAGCAATATACGTGATGAAGAAGCCCCCTAGTCATCCGTAATCTATTAACCCTCAAAGTTGTCAAATCTGCCTTTCCCCTCCAAAGTAAGGACGCAAAAAAGGGATGACGAAGATGAGTGTCTTCTATCCATTTTTAAGCAGATTCATATCAATCTACCTTTCTAGAGGCCATGATCCACATGCAAAAGGGAGCCAAGGTTCTAAAAATACCTTCTTTCGCATAAGGAAAAACTCGAGAAAGCAGCCTCCTCAGTCAAGATTAGTGAAGAATGTTCCGCTATCATCCAAAGAAGCTTACCCCAAAAAGAAGGAGACCCAGGAAGTTTCACACTACCACGTCTTATAAGACATTTGGCAGTAAAGAACGCCCTGGCTGATTTGGGGGCAAGTATCAATCTTATGCCACATTCTCTCTTCCGATGATTAGGAATTTCTAAACTAAAACCAACAAGAATGAGTATTCAACTGGCTGATCGATGCATCAAATACCCCATTGGGGTCTGCGAGAATCTTTTGGTAAAGGTAAACACGTTTATATTTCTGGTTGATTTCATAGTCTTGAAATAGACTAAGACGAGTTGGTCCTGGTCATTCTAGGGTGACCTTTCCTCCCCACAGCCTGGGTCGTAATAGACGTTCACGAAGGAAAGTTAAGTCTAAGAGTCGAAGATGAAACCGTCACCTTCAACATTGGAAAATCCATGAAATCCAAACACTTTTGTGATGATTATCTGTATTGCGCAGATCACACCGCGAAGCTTGTCTGAGAACAATGGGTTGACACAATCGATCATGAAGGAGAATGGACTAAAGCAGAATATGAGGGAGATTCTAACAATGTGCAAAAAGTTTCTTTCTACCCTAGGACAGAGTCGGTCGAGCCACTCGAATGGAAAGCCCCAGAAAATCGATCGAAACCCTCAAGCGTCGAACCACCCGAACTGGAGCTGAAAAAATTACCCGAACACCTTAAGTACGCTTCCTCCAGGAAAACCACAAACTCCTAGTGGTCATCTCCATCGCGTTATCTGTCGTTAAGAAAGCCAGGCTTCTTAAAGTTCTAAAAACCATAAAGGGGCAATCGCCTGGAGTATTGCGGACATAAAAGGGATCGACTCGTCCTTCTGTACTCACAAAATTCTCATAGAAGACGAGTTCAAACTAAGTGTCCAACCTCAAAGACAGGTGAACCCAAACATCAAGGAGGTGGTAAAGAAAGAGGTCATAAAGCTCCTTGACGCCAGATTAATCTACCCCATCTCCGACAGTCCTTGGGTGAGCCCTGTCTAGGTTGTCCCAAAGAAAGGAGAGATGACCGTAGTGAAGAATGAGAAGGACAAGCTCATCCCACAACGAACGGTCACTGGATGGCGCGTATGCATCGACTACCGTAAATTGAATAACGCGACTCGAAAGGATCACTTTCCACTACCATTTATCAATCAGATGCTCGAACGACTAGCTGGGCATGAATACTACTGCTTTCTAGATGGATTTTTAGGATATTTCCATATCCATATTGCTTCAAAAGATCAAGAGAACACCACATTCACTTGCCCATATGGCACCTTCGCATACAAACAAATGTCATTCGGACTATGGAACGTGCCAGCAACTTTCCAACGTTGTATGACAGCCATTTTCCATGAACTGATTGAGAATAGCATAGAAGTATTCATGGGCGACTTCTCCGTTTCGGAAGCTCCTTTAACCACTGCCTCAATGTAGGTCCTTGTGTTTAGGATCTTATTAGCCTTTTGTAAGACGATAGCTAACTTGAATAAATCCAAATCAACTATGTGAGAGACACTGACTATGAATATCAAGTGTTAATGCGGAATCTTAACACAAGAATTAAGAAGAAACAATAATACTAATTTGCTATTAAGCTCTAATGCTTCTATTAATATTTCAATCGCGTACATAACAGTGTGCCTTAGGGTTCCTTTTATACACCAAGGAAACCCTAATGGGCTTTACAAACGTGTGAAAGGATAATACATATCCTTTCCTAAGATATCTCCTAAGATATCTCCTAAGATATCTCTAAGATAACTATTACTATTCTGTTACATTAACAGACTTAACTAGAATAGACTTAACTAAATATGACCAGTACTAACTCTAGTACTGCTACTCTACCAGTACTAACTTTAGTACTGCCAGACTTAACTTGGTACTACCAGTATTAACTCAGTACTACCAAAACTAACTATTACTACCAGACTTAATTGTTATACTACCAGTATTAAGTCTTTTACAATCTATTTCCCAACACTCAAGAATGTAGAAAAGATGCTAAAAAGGTGTGAGGAAAAAAAATCTCGTGTTAAACTGGGAAAAGTGCCACTTCATGGTAAAGGAAGGAATCGTCCTCGACCATAAGGTCTTAGGTTAGGGAATTGATGTCGATAAAGCAAAAATCAAGGCAATCTCCAAGTTACCATATCCCACAAACGTGAAAGCCATTCAAATATTTTTAGGGCATGCCGGTTTCTACAAAAGATTCATAAAAGATTTCTCACAAGTCGCACGCCCGATGACCCAACTTCTGGTAAAAGACGCCCCATTCAACTTCTTTGAAGAATGCATCCAGGCCTTCGATAAGTTAAAACACGAATTAACACAGGCCCCAATCATGATCAAGCCAGATTGGTCATTTCCATTCGAAGTCATGTGCGACGCAAGTGATTATGCTGTCGGAGCAGTGTTAGGGCAAAGATCGACAAACATTTTAAACCCATAAACTATGCCAGCAAAACAGTGAACGAGGCACAAGAAAACTACACAACGACTGAGAATGAGCTTTTGGCTGTCGTCTTCGCATTCGATAAATTCCGTCAATACTTGGTCTTATCCAAGACTATCGTTTTCACGGATCACTCTACCTTGCGGTACCTCTTCATAAAACAAGATGCAAAACCGCTACTGATTAGGTGGATCCAGCTACTCCAAGAAGTTGATATCAAGATTTGTGATAAGAAAGGTGCTGAAAATCTCGCAGCCGATCACCTCTCCCGATTTGAAAACCCCGATCTAGGGAAGCTGACCATGGCTGAAATATGGGACTTATTCCCTAAAGAACAACTAATGACAGTCTCTGATAAGAATAACGAACCATGGTATGCCGACTACGCTAACTATTTAGCTAGCCGATTACTACCCTTCCGATCTACCCGCCAAGAGAAACAAAAGTACTTCAACCATTTAAGGCATTATTTTTGGGATGACCCATTCCTATTCAAGTAATGTGCTGACCCATTCCTATTCAAGTAATGTGCTGACCAAATAATACGAAGGTGCGTCGCCGAAGATAAGGCAGCACAAATTCTTCGACAATGTCACAGTGGCCCATTAGGAGGGCATCTTGGTATCACAACTACCGCAAGAAAAGTCTTTAAAGCTGAGTTCTATTGGCCAAATATCTTCCGCAACGTATGCAGGTTGGTCCAAGTTTGCGATGCGTGTCAAAGAGCCGATAATATCTCCTTGAGAGATGAAACACCTCAAAAGTATATACAAGTCTACAAAATATTTGATGTTTGGGGATTAGACTTCATGGGACCTTTCCTTTCATCAAATGGAAACAAATACATTCTAGTAGCTATCGACTACCTGTCAAAGTGGGTGGAGGCTCAAGCCTTTCTCACCAATGATGCTCGAAACGTAGTGAACTTCCTTAAGAAACTATTCGCACGATTTGGAATACTAAAGGCCCTTATTAGTGACAGGGGTACTCATTTATGTAACTACCAAATAGAGCAAGCAATGAAAAGGTATGGAGTAATCCACCGGTTCTCCACCGCATACCATTCTTAAACAATCGGGTAGGTCGAAAACCAGGCAATAAAGGGTATTCTTGAGAAAACCATCAGAAGCAACAGGGAAGAGTGGTCCTACAAATTAGATGATGCATTATGAGCATTCCGAACGGCCTTTAAAACCCCTTTGGGAACAACCTCATTCAGAATAATCTACGGCAAGGCATGCCATCTTTCTGTCAAACTCGAGCACTAAGCCTACTGGGCAATTAAGTACTGAAACATGGACCTTACGAAAGCTAGAGCAAACTGGTTCTTACAAATTAATAAGCTGGACGAAATGAGGCTCGATGCTTATGAATCCTCCATCACTTATAAGGAAAGAACAAAAAGATGGCAAGATAAACGGATAAAAACACCGATTAACTATGAAAAAGGCGGCAAGATACTTCTCTTCAATTTACGTTTAAGGCTATTCCCTGAGAAGCTAAAGTCAAGATGGTACGGACCATTTTCGGTAAGCAAGGACCTAGAAAATGGGGCAATTGAGCTATACGATAAGGATGGGAATGAATTCATTGTAAATAAACAATAGGTGAAACCATATCAAAAGGATGTGTTGGAAGCTGATAAACATGATGATATAACACTAGATGGTGAAGGAGAAGTCACGTAAAGACGTGTGAGTTCGAGTCTAGCTACAAGACTCATAACTAATAAAATTGCGTGCAGGAAATTTCTCATTAAAAACAAAGAGGAAATCTTCACAGTGCGTGGAGACGACATCGTGATTAAACCTGACGGCGTCGTGGCTCCAACAATGTGAAGATTTGAAAATTTTAATTATTTTTGAAATCTAAAATGTGCGATATTTAAAATTTGTAATTTTGTTGTAAACCTGCATAAACCTATGATTACTTCATTACTCTCATCCTATCTTTATTACTTTGATAAAGTCAACCCTAAACTCTCATTGTATATATCATATCTCGCCGATTTTATGCTTGGTGTAGTTGTCTTTGTCTTTGATTTACAAGTTATATTTGACGATAAGAAGCTTGGAAGTTCTAAGGAAGTTTCATTGGATGACTCTTAGAGGACGATCTAACCAGTTATTACATGTTTCTTCTCCATTATTGAGAAAACCAGGGGAGTACTAGTTTCTTTTACTTGTTTTCTTTTCTCTTTATTCGTTTTTATAGGTAATTTTAAAAACATTGGGGACAATGTTCAACTTAAGTGTATGGGGGAAATAAGCCTTAGAAACTATTCCTTCAATTGCCATTTGCTTTGTCCTTAAAATGATGGGTAATATATCGAGACATAGCGTAAAAGGTAATTTTGACCCAAATTTAAATTTTTTTATAACTCATACCGGCGAAAACCGAGTAGTATTAGCGTCTCATGGATAGGAATGTATATGACTAGCACAAAAAAACCCTTAAAATTCCACCTCAAAAATGTGAGGTTCGCCTTTAGATCTTTAGGAATTCGGGTATCAATTTTCGATACAAAAGATAATTTATACCTTTAGCTTTCTCTAGTTAAGGTTCGAATGCAATCATATGTGTCTATTTTGTCGTTACGAATGTATACGTATGGTCTTTGTCTCCTTTTCTAGAGCATTGGTATCGGTAGTAAATTATATGAGTGTAGCGGTAGTATATTAAATTCTAGAACTTGTTTTTGTGATGCATCCTTAGACCGCATAGTAAGTATTAGGATTTGTTAGAAAATAGGCACTAGGATTAACCCATGTTTTAAACGTATAATTGTTATTATGGTCATATCGACTATATAACTATCCCACACCCTTGCCATGCACTCGTCTCATGGATAGAAATGTGTATGACTAGCACAAAAACCCTCAAAATTCCACCCTAAAAATGTGAGGTTCGCCTTTAGATCTATAGGAATTCAGGTATCCATTATTGATACCCAAGACAATTTATACCTTTAGCTTGTTCGAGTTAAGGTTCGAATGTAGTCATATGTGTCTATTCCGTCGTTACGGATGTATATGTATGGTCTTTGTCGCCTTTTCTAGAGCATTGATATCCGTATTAAATTATATGAGTGTACCGGTAGTATATTAAATTCTAGAACTTGTTTTGTGATGCATCCCGAGACTGCATAGTGAGAACTAAGATTTGCTAGATAAGAGGCACTAGGATTAACCCATGTTTTAAACCTGTAATTGTTATGATGGTCACCTCGATCATATAACTATCCCACACCCTTGCCGTGCACTCATTTTTAGTGAAGGATACCCCTAGTACAACCCTTTGAGCCTATCTTTTTTCACGGTTCTCGTAATTTTTTGGTTAAGCCGAACTATTAATGAAGAGCATTGCCACCCTTAAACCAATTGTTACACCCAAATTGTCTTTGCCTACCTTGTATGTACTCGCTTTTAGTAAATTATTATTTTAACCCAAGTTAATTATTTGAGTACACGGTTGCTAAGTCCTTATCCTTGTAAATACTATTTTAGGACAATTAGGATTTATAGTAGTTGAAGAATTAGGAAAGAAGTAATTTATTACCCCCAATAGAGCTTAATAAGCTCCATGTTATGTTGATCCACCTCAAATCGGGTCATTAGTTAGATTGTAAATATCGAGTATGTAAAAGTTCAAGTGTAGGGGTGTATCTATAAACCCCCATGATGTATTATATGTTTAAGCAATGGCAGGGCAAAAGTGTACGAAAAAAAATGTATATAAAAAAGTGATAAAAAATTGTACGGGCTGCCATTTGCTTATGTTTATGTTTATCATAGAGTCAAGAAAAGAAAAAGAAAGAGATTGATGTAGAGTTGTGTAGAGTTTGTATATCTTTGTCCGAGTCTTGGCTTAGCAACCAAATCAGCGTGTATTCTTATAAATAATTAGCTAACCCTTTCACCTCAAATTCACCCAAAAGCCACACAAATGTATCCTATCTGTTTCTGTTTTTGTAAATGTTATCTTACACATACACCCCCACAACCCTTTAAAAACCCTCTTTGACAGTAATGACTAGTACTTGCGCCTAAGCGGTGGAGGTTTTGATCCTTTACCAAGCCTATGGTAATTTATATGCTATGACAGGTAATGAGTGTTGATTTTCCGTTTCCCATAGTTGTTATAATTTATTATACACCCGAGTGAAAGAGAGAATCCCAAACACTTATGTGAGGTGCTAGTATATACTTTTCATGCTTTTAATTATGAGGTCTAGAAGGCTGTGTTGTAACTGCTTTTAAAGAGTATGTTAAATGCCCCCAATATTGCTATAGTCTATGTAGAAAAACCTTTTTACTTGAGGACAAGCAAATCCTAAGTGTAGGGGTATTTGATGAGGTGTCATTTTATATACTTTTTCGAGGACATTTAACCCCCTAAATCATACAAATATGCCCAGATTATGTGCTTAATCGTTTGGTTTTAGGTTTTTAGCACTTGGATGGAATTTGGAGGAAATACACGTGACTTGGGCTCATTTAGAGAAGAAACAGACGAGATTACGACAATACACCAAGAATCATGAAGAATTGTGCATACAGAGCGTGGAGATGGCGTCACCATCATAAAGCAACGACGTCAGGATCTTCATCATGACGGCGTCAGAGATCTAGCGACGGCGTCAGGACGTGGCCGACTTAAAGAGGATCTAGAATCATCCACGTGGCGACGGCGTCAAGACTTCAAAGCGACGTCGTCGCACCGTTTTTACTATATATACAAAAATTTTTTAGGGTTTTAAGTGTATAACTTTGTGTAACTTTTGGGAGACGAACCCTAGTCATTCTAGTAGCTTTTTAGGTCATTTTTAGGGCCTCAAAACCTTATTGTAACTACATTCAATCCATATTTTAATCAAGTAAGATTGTTTATCATTAATCATTCAATATGTCTATGTGTTGTTTGATTGATTTATGTTCTTGCTTTCTTTATAACATGTTAGGCTAAACCCTCCTTTGTATTTACTTATGATTGCATAAAACTTAGGTTGTAGATCCTTATAATGTTGTTTCTTGTCGATGGATGTGCACGTTAGGCTCTAGAAAACTAGCCATAAGATAATAAATTGGCATAGACGTCTAAGGAAACGCGAGTGTGAAAAAAGGATACCATCGGTAACAGTCTTCATACTACCTTACCCCTAATATGGTTGATCCCTCTTAAGATATTTCACATGCATTTAATATACTCTTAGGGGCCTTATAATAGTCTTCATACTACCTTACTTGTGTGTTGCCTTAACGGAATATTAAATAGACGGCGGGTTCGTGTAATCCGTTCATGACTTAGGAGATACTTACACAGATCATCACAAGCGTAACAAAGCAACAGATCTTGGAGAAGCAATCTGAGGATTAGTGCATGATTAGGTAAATACATCTTTTTATCATAAAGTTATCACCAGTAGTTTAGATTATATTTAGTTTAATTATTAGTTAATCAAACCAACCTCTAAAACCATGATATTTACCTGCTCTCTTAAAAATATAAAAACACAAAAAGAATCTTCTCTCAACCTTTTAGAGTTATGTTAGACTGTGTTCGAGCCTTCCCAACCTATTCCCCTAGAGAGCGATAACAACCCCTGAGTCTTGCCTTACTACACTACAATGGTTAGGTACTCTGCCTAGGGGATTGTAAAGCTTCATGTGAAGTCTTCACAACCTCCACATCACTCTGCATAGCCACAAGGGTGTTTAGCACTTTAAGGAATAATGTGAGTCCAAGAAAAATACCTAGAAAACATGCTAATAATTTTCTTTAGTCGTTGCGGTTTATTGGGAATTCCTCTTATTAATATTTAAAACTCATACATTGTCTTGGCAAGTGCAAAATGTCATTATTTTGGTAGCTATAGACAAAATGTTCTCTTGTTACACAAAATATTTTATCTTTCAAAGATTTCAGAACCGAAAAAGGGCAATGAAAGATTAAAAGTGAGTTTAAATATAATGAGAAAATTTTAATTCTAATCCTATCTTAGTGTTGTCAAGCAATGAGAAGAGATACGAGTAAGTCTCTCTCTTTCTTACTAGAAAAGGAGACTCGATTTGTCTTTTCAAGAAAAATAACCTTTCGTTTACGAATTTATGTTGCAATAATACCATTAAATAGAAGATAGAAAGTTCAATTTTAGTATTTTTGATAATTAATTCTTTTAGAAATTTAACTTCCCATTGTTTTAAATAAAACGATTAATTTACTAAAAGACTAAGATCCAACTTGAACTCTAATTTATTACAACAAGCCTGACCAACGTAGTTTACAAATGGGGCAAGAGGTAAGCGACGTGCGTTAATTGCATTAAAAATGCAACTCTTAGATTTATGAGACACGTGACATTAGTAACAAATATAGTAATGTCATGTACATGTTTTGTCTCATCTTATGCCTCGGGTCCAAGGTCTGACGAAGCATACTCGATTAAGTCGACCAATGTAAGAACTTCCATTAATTAACATAGGTCTAACCCATAGAGAAAATTTTCCTTGGGTTGGAATTAACCTGAGGTCTGACCAGAGAGAAAAAACCAATTGCAAGTGTTCTTAGATTGGGCGACATTGACTTAAATTTAATATAGGGTATCATAAAAGTTTAATAAGACGCATGCATACATCTTTGTTACACAAGTTAAGAAAAACAAGTTATTAACTTTTTAGGTGCTCTTTTACCGCGGAAAAAGATTAAAGAAAGATCAAACCCTATATCGTACTCTGCATGTGTCAAAAGACACAAGTTCTTCGGATAATTACCATAAATGCCGAAGCATATAATGGGATGGTAGAATATTAAAGATCAATCAAACCCTAGACCATTCACCAAAACCATGTCCTTACACGAACTCGCACCTATGCGTCATGCCTTGCAAGTCAATGTCATAATGTAGTGGTGAATTTCGTCATTGGTAAAATCGCAAAACTTTTGTAATTAAAGTTTGTATTAAATCAAATATTCTAGGATACACATCACGGGTAGCTTCGAGTATATTTTCCACACCTTCGACATCTTTGCCAGAATATTGATTCAATAAAATTCAATTTCGATAGTTTAATGTCCGTTTAAATTTGTCAAAAAACACGTTTTACAAATAACACATAACATGTCACAATGAATAATATATATTATTTAAACAGACACAATTAAATCAAAATTCAAGATTAACTTATCGTATGATTCTTCAAGTATATTTATCACACCTCGATAAGTTTACAAGAATCTTGATTTAATTAAAACAAGTTTTAATATAAGTACTTAGTCCGTTTATAATTTTTTTTAAATATTTTGCGTATGTAAAGCAGTCACAAGGAATATAATACACAAGCAAATAAAACAGACAGAAAAAGGGATAGAGGTGAAGACAAACTCTATATAGAAAGGAGTAAATCACATAATGCTCTCAGTTCTCAAAAGAGTCTTCCCCAAAAGGAGAACCAAAAGACCCTCACTAGGTTTTCGAGCTAGGTACCTAGTGAGCCACATACATCAACCAAGACTGATTGCGTGAGCATTAAGACCGGATAAAAAGATAAAAATCAAATCTGAATTCATATTACAATTTAAATAGATCTACCCTTTTTATGCTTTATGAACATGTAATACATATCAAGATCTAGTTTTATTTATTATTTATGACAAGAATGCATGGTTATTGTCATAATTTTCTAATAAAACAATAAATAAATGTATACGAAGCGGATCTTGTGTTTTTATATGATGTGTAACCCATAACAACAAACGAGTTGGCTCGTGATGCCACAATTGGGATTTTACAAACTAGTTAACCAATTAACTATGAGTACGCAGCGGATTAGATCTGGCTTGATGTTATAAATTAACACATAAATATATAAATATTTTACTAACCTTTGTTATTGATATTAAATCAATAAATAAGAATGAGATCTAGATTTTGATTCTTGAAACCGTTAGTGATTAAAATAACCACTTTTAACGATTGCTTACCCTACACGTCACCGAGATACGCTAGGATGCTAGTGCTTGCTTCACAAATAACACCACAAACAAACTAGGGTTTGGTGTTCTTGATAAAACACGATCGAACAAAATCCTAAAGGATTTATCCTGATCGCACAGTAAGGGAGATAAAAATAATAATCATGCACGTATGATATTCTCATTCTCATGCATAGTAATGCATGTATAGCCTCATGCATGCGAATGGTATGAATGTCATATCATTTATGCGTAGGTTTTGTTTTATAATAAATTATGCTTCTAATTTGGAGAAGGGTTGTGTATATCCTAAGGGTTATGATATATTCGAATGACATTATTAGGGATATTATCTCGTGTGATTTTATGAGGCAAAAGGGTGTTTATATATCACCAAAACTTGTCCATCAACTTTAGCAAGTTATCTCCTCAACTTTTCAAAACTGACACTCACCCCCCTTTTCTAGTCCCTTCTATGGCCAACTTTAAACAATACACTCCAAGGGTTTTGTTCTCGTACATCCAAGACCCTTGTATATTTTTTTGTTATCGTACATCCACAGACCCTTGTATAATTTAATTGCCTTAAGTTAATTTATAGTGACTTAATGGTATAATTAACGAACATTTATTATTTTCATGAAACATATTAATATAATTAATAAACTCTTTCACGTCGTTATATAATATTAAATACCAAAAAATAAACGTACTTCTTTGTGTAATTCGATGTGTGACCCCGAGGTGCTCACGTAATATCTATCGTATTTATAATCGTTACACGTAACGATACAAAACAAAGACCAACCATTGACGTCTACCTTAAATGTGACATCAACTTGTGTAGTACCTCTGATTCTCTGAATTAAAAAAGAAATAAAGCTAGTCTTAGCACCCGAATTCAACGATTAATTAAATGCAATCCACATAACATTCTGATGCAGGGGCATCGAATAACAATGTTATGGTTGCATATCTCAACTTATAGTCAAAGTCAAAACATTTACTTTCTTTTTTATTAAAGTTTCTTGTTTGACAATGAACTTTGGTTAGGAAAGTATTTAATTTCTAATCAATTACATGTTTAGGAATAGGAAAGTCAAATCAATCTTTATTTATGTTGATTCTAGTTTTCCTATAAATACTAGGTCGTTCTGTTGTATTGGGATATCTTTTGAGTTTTGATATTGATATTAAAAGCTTTGCTTTATTTGAGTTCCCAACTGGAATTATTGATCTAATTGTTCTTTTAATTCGTATGTTGTTCGGCCGTTAACGATCCACATCATTTGGTACCAAAGCTATGGTACTAATGGTTGAACGGAATCATGGAGGACATCTAATTTGTAGATTCGCCAAATCAGACAACGAACCAGATCCACGTGACGTGAAGATTGCAAGCCTCAAGCAACGGATTCAAGAACTCGAGTGTCGACAAGAGAAGACCATATCTAAACGGGCATGGGAAACCCTAAATGAGGAAAATCCATTTTCGTATATTTGTGATCGTGGAAATCATCGTGGAGGCGTTTGGAAGGAAACCTTATGTAGGCTCGGGTTACAAGTTGAGATAACCGAGTGCGTCAGTAAGGTCCCTTCAAACTATCATGGTTCCTTATGTAGTCTTGGGATGAGAGTTTCGAGTCCTGAGTGCGTCGATAAGGCTCCATATTACCTTGGGTTTCATGGTGACCACCATGACAACCCTTTGTTAATAAAGGAAACCGAATCAGAACATATTATCTAGGATATAAGGGATGCGGAAGAGTATCCTTTTGTTGACAAATATCTAATTTTTCAAGAAGAACCTATCATGTTGGCAGAAGAGGAATCGTGTCCTGTTTACGACACCGATAATGAGGAAGATGCAGAACCTGCTCCTAAGTATGATTCTGATGGAGATGAGCTTGTGTACGAGGATGAGGAGGTGTGTCTACCTGATGTTGGTGAGTCATTGGTTATCTAACGAGCTTTGAATGTTGATGCTTCTAAGACCGATAACGAATTGTGGTTAAGAAACAATATTTTCCGCACAAAATGTATGTCAAAAGGGAAAGTA
>BQNB010101046.1:1686-24565 GCA_026074375.1 Tanacetum coccineum | reverse complement strand
CCATTTTCCAATTTGTTCTTTTTATCAAATGTCATAAAAGATTGTGTTTATACCAAAATATTCCTCGATTAAACAAATTCTGCTTGGAAAATAAGCTTATCATTTCTGGAACTTACCCCTTTCCCAAATACCCGATATGTAGTTAGTTCAGATAATGAACCAATAATTCCGCAAAAATGTGACTCATAATCTGTGAACCCTTTGTCTTCTATTTTTAGGTATTTTGCGGATTTGAGATGACCGTAAACCTTTTTTGCGAAATTGAGAGGAATTATGGTATAAAGTTATATATTTGAGTCATATTGTTCTAAAAACAAACATTTGTATGATATGTTTTATTTTCATATTCTTTGTGCAAAAAATTGACTTTTGGGACAAGAAGAGTGTTCAATTCTTACAATGTGGACTTATATACAGTTGAAACAGCATTTGCACTTACCGGATAGTCAACTGTTTTCATGTGGGTCTTGATAAAAAAAGTATCAATATAGGTTTATAGCAACAAAATGCTTAAAATATAGCTTTAGTCAAACATACAAAATTCCATTTAAATTTTAAAAGATGATAAATGTACATATTATTGTTCTTTATTATCAATTTTTTTTATAAAATATTATAGTTGAACTTACAACCGTGACATGATAACAAAACCATCAACATGTTAATATAAATTATTGATACACAACACAACATGCGGTAGCTTAACTTTGTATATAAAGATGACAATGTCTGAAAATATTATATATAGACTCTTACCACTTACATCAAACATAACTATAAACTAAAATTAAGAACCGTAATTAAAATGCAAAAATCAAAATTAAGCTATTTCTTTTTTAATAATAAAAATGTATTATTAAAATATTTAGAAAAAACCCCGTGCGTACACGGGGATTATAACTAGTTACCATACAAACTAATTCCGAGTACCTAATCTTGAAAATCGGAAGGTCCAAAACCTGAAAGTCGAGTACACCTTTACTGTTTTTAGCAAGCTTTGAACCATCCAATAAACCTATAGATGAACCCATTTGACCAATTGAACCACCGGATCCACCATTGGTGGTCCATCCAATTGAACCCACTCAATGAATGTTTAGACTATGCCAGGAGAAACACTACAACATTAACCACAATCCCCAGCGACATTTTAGGCTCAAGAGCCTCTAGAGGTAAATGAATAAATAAGTGAATCATAATGTCAAAGAGAGCATGAGGATATATGAGCTCAAGATCGCACAGAATATTGACCACCTTGATCTGAGCTTTCAACATGTCATCCTCCATCAAAGTTGTAGAGCAGATTTGCTTAAACAAGGAACATAGCTCGATTATTGGTTTTGGAATCTTATCGGGCACGTAATTTTGAAGTCCGTAAGGAAGTAAACATTGCATCATTATATAACAGTCATGAGACTTCAGGCCCGTTATATTGGTATCATTATCGGTCACTTTATGCTTGAAGCATGATTCGAACCCATCTGGTAGTTTAACTCCTTTGATGAACTAACAAAACTTTTTTGGTCCTCTAGTGTGAAAGAATACGCAGCCTGAGGCTTCAAGCACTTCCCGTTTTTGGTTTGGCCGAGCTACAAGCCACTTCGAATGCCCAACCTTTGCAAGTCTTGTCTTGCCTTGGCGGTGTCTTTAGATTTGTCATTCATTAACAAAGTGTTCAAAGTTGCCTCCAACACATTTTTTTGGATATGCATGATGTCTAAATTGTGTCTTAGTATAAGAAAAGACCCATACTCAAGCTCGTAAAAAATAGACCGTTTAGTCTAGTTAAGCTCGAAAACAACATTGCTTTTTATCTTCACACCCCCATAACTCGGATGTTTACCCTGTCAGACGCGTTGGCAATCTATTATGCTTAGCCAGGATTTTATCCTGGCCAAATTCTTTAGGAGGATCTCTGTTATCGGTTTGGCCATTGAATTCACGTGAACTCCTCCATTTATGGGGCTTCTTTAAGAATCTTCTGTGGCAAACATAAGCTTTTTTGCTTAACACACGAATAGATGGAGTGTCTTCATTACATGTAGGGCATGCCTTGTAACCTTTCCCACTCCACCCAGACAAACTACTTCAAGCAGGAAAATCATTGATGGTCCATAAAACCATCGCTCTCATATTAAACTTCTGGCCTGAAGCAACGTCTATAATCTCGATACCTTTCCGGTCCTATAAAACCTTTAGGTCCTCAATTAAAGGCCTCAAGTAAACATCAATGTCCTTGCTCGGGGATTTAGGGCCAGGAATTAACAACGTCAGCATAAAAGAACTCTCTTTCATACATAACCACAGAGGCAGATTGTATGTCGTCAATATCACCGGCCACATGCTGTAAGCCTGACTAAGGTTGCCGAACGGATTGAAACCATCAGCAGCCAACCCTAGTCGAACATTTCTTGGTTCTTTTGCAAAATCCGGATACTTGGTGTCAAAGTTCTTCCATGCTCTACCATCAACCGGGTGTTGCATCTTACCGGGCTCCGTACACTTTCCAGTAGCATGCCAAATCATTTCCTTTGCAGTGTGACTAGACTTGTACAAACGTTGTAGTCTAGGAATGATCAGAAAGTAACGCAACACCTTCTTAGGAACTTTCTTCCCCGGTGTGTTACTGTCTTTCCATCTACTCGTATTACACACCGGACAGAAATCCAAATCTTTGTTATCGTCTCCCCGAAATAAGCAGCAATCGTGTTCACAAGCATGTATCGACTCGTACCCTAACCCGATCATTTTAAATGTCTTCTTTATTGCATAGTATGATGGTGGGAGCTTGTATCCTTTACTGATGGGAAATACATTTTGAAAAAAACTCTAACATTTTATTATTGTTTATATAATGATTTTTAAAAAAATATATAATTATTATAAAATATAAAATTATATAAATACTAATAAAAAAACATTTCGATTTCTCGGTTCGTTCAACGGATGAGTCGATATGTTATGGTTATACATTCGACGTTCAACGGATGAGTCGATATGGTATGGTTATACATTAGACGTTCAACGGATGAGTCGATATGGTATGGTTATACATTCGACGTTCAACGGATGAGTCGATATGGTATGGTTATACATTAGACGTTCAACGGATGAGTCGATATGGTATGGTTATACATTAGACGTTCAACGGATGAGTCGATATGGTATGGTTATACATTCGACGTTCAACGGATGAGTCGATATGGTATGGTTATACATTAGACGTTCAACGGATGAGTCGATATGGTATGGTTATACATTAGACGTTCAACGGATGAGTCGATATGGTATGGTTATACATTAGACGTTCAACGGATGAGTCGATATGGTATCGTTGTACACATTAGATTCATGGTCTATTCAAGTATTCAAGTACTCTTGTAGCATTCTAAATAATCTTGTAGCATTCTAAACCAAAATCCATGGTCTATTCAAGTATTCAAGTACTTGTATGCATTCTAAATAGTTGTCTGCATAATTGATTGTGTTGTGGGATACAAGACATATTACACAATTAAATATTTTTATATCTTCATACTGTGTAAATAGTTGTCTGCATAATTAATTGTGTTGTGGGATACAAGACATGTTACACAATTGAATATTTTATATATTCATACTATGTAAAAAATTGTCTACACAATTGATTGTGTTGTAGGATAGTGGCTCATATTTAAAGGGTGGGTAAGTGGCTTTCAAAGTGGGATGTATAGCAACTTGTATTCTTAGTGGAATGTTGTGTATATAAGGGTTGTGAGTTGTATTCATATGCATAGAACCCAAATACAACAAACAATGTGGAACTTGAGAAGGATTATGGAGTTGCAAGCTTCGCCCAGTCAACTACTTGGTCAGATGTTTTGAGTTTGTATTTATGGAGGGCCAAGGAAGCTGACCTTAGGCTGGCACGCATGATCAATAATGTGAGTGTGAAGTTACGTGCTGCCATAGAATAATATCAATTGTTTACTCAAGAACTTGAAGCTTCTCCTGGTTGGGTTATGAACAAGGACAGGTTAATTGAGTACTTGCAAGAGCTAGTACAGAGAGACGAGGAGATGGTTCAAAGGTTGTAGGCTCTAGAAAGGGAGGTAGAGGAGAGGGCTGATGAGAAGATGCTTTTCATTGAAAAGTTAAAGGGGAATGTGCCCTTTGAATACAAATGTGTATGTCAACACATTAAGTGTATGTGTGTTTATCTACGTTTTGAAGGTGTGTTCATGTTTGCACCATGGGCATTTGTATTGAATGCATTGTAATAAATGGTTTATGTGAAGACTTATGTCTTGAATAAAAATGTGTATGTCAACACCATTGGCATTTATCTACATTTTTAAGGTGTGTTCATTGACATGTCGAGATGTTATGGTTATACATTAGACGATATGTTATGGTTATACATTAGACGTTCAACAGATAAGTCGATATGTTATGGTTATACATTAGAGGTTCAACTGATGAGTCGAAATGTTATGGTTATACATTAGAGGTTCAACGGATGAGTCGATATGTTATGGTTATACATTAGACGTTCAACGGATGAGTCGATATGTTATGGTTATACATTAGACGTTTAACAGATAAGTCGAGATGCTCTCACCAAATACTCCTGCCAAAAACTCCCGCCAAAAACTCCCGCCAAAAACTTCCGCCAAATACTCCCGCCAAATACTCCCGCCAAAAACTTGCGCCAAAAACTCTTTTATACCATAAAAGTAGAAACTATCACAACCACAAACATATCACACACTCTTACCATCACAACCACAAAAAGATGGTGCCACATGAAGCTTTTGCGTGTAGGTGTGTAGAAGGAGATGTAGTTCTCCGACAATCGTATAAACCTGAGAGTTACGGTAAACTATACTATGCGTGTCCAAAATCAAAGGTGAACAATCACATGTTTTTTATTTGTGTAATATATAAATATTCTGGTTAGTTGTTAAAAGAATTGATTTCTTTACTATTTAACAGCCTCCAAAACATTTTGGATGTGGATTTTTTTTATGGAAAGAGACCCGACTTCGTGAATTGATGAGTTCTCCTGGAGCTCTATCGACTCCAAGTTACTCTGCAGGACATTCAACACCTCCAAGCTATTCTTTAGGACCTTCAACGCCTCCAATCTATTCTTCAAGACCTTCAACACCTACAAACTATTCTCTAGGATCTTCAAGAAATGGAGAGTGCTCGAACTGCAAGCACTTGCTTGGAAAGATAAGTGTACTCAAGGCAACAATGGACATGCATATGCATCCGGAACAACACACAGTTAATTCGGCTGCACTATTTCACGAAGTTTTCAATGAAATGGAGAAACTTGATTTGAAGTAGTTTGTCATGTGCAATGTAATTCGCATGATTTGGAGTAGTTTGTCATTTGCAATGTAATTCGTATGTTTTATTGTATGTGAAGATTTTGTTTAAACTTTTATGATATGAATGTGTATATGTATAACGATATCACCTCGACATGCCAATGGTACAAACATTAACACACCTTAAAACGTATCTATATCTTTTGTTAAAATATACGGAATATCGGACCGAAACGAACCTAAAAAACATAGTTTAGTTGAAAGTCAACAAAGTCAAACACTATCCCCGGCGACATGTCGCCGAGGAAACTGTCCAAAAAAACCAGAAGCCCAATTTCGTAATACAAAAGCCCAAACCAATTGACACTAATTATTTTTTTTAATTAACGTAGTATCTCCAGTGACATGTCGCTAGGGAAAATAGTGTCCACGTCACCTCAAACGTAATTAACACTAATTATTTTTTTTTAATTAACAAGTGAATCCCCAGCGACATGTTGCCGGGAAAAAGTAAGCGGGAAAAATTCCCGCCACGTTTTACGTAGAAATATTTGGTCAAAATTTAACGACATATTCCCCGGCAACATGTCGCCGGGGAAAATGTCTGAATTCTTTGACTAAAAAGTCTACGAGAATTAGTGCCACGTAGGACCTATTTTTATCGTTTAGTGCATATTCCCCAGCGACAAATGTCGCCGAGGAAAAGACCGTCACATGTTCCCCTTTTTCTTGTAGTGAAAAACCAGTTGCACAAGTGTTATCATCTACATTTAAATTTATAACTAGGCGACCATTGGCCATTGTCATTACTTAAAGATAAAATGAAAAAATAAATTAAAATGTAAAGAATGATAAATGATTACTATAATCATTTACTCTGTATTAAAGATGTATCGATGTTAATCTGATGAATTTTTAGTCTATTAATTATATCATATTTTCTATTTCTAAATGAGATAGATATACATATATTAAATATATTTCATCAAGTTAGGCGAATTATATGTATTTTTCTTCTTATGCGCGTCAAAATAAGTTACCAAAGCTACTTTGCATTGTTTTTACCTCAAAGTCACTTTTAAACAAATTACGATGCATATAAATAAATAGATATGCATATAATTCAAATCGATAGATTTTAAATGTGTGATCATAATTATATCTCATTATCTAATTTTAATATATTTCTCTTACTAGATCCTAACCATATCGTGTTATTGTATGTATCATATTAGCATATATACTGCACCCAAGGCCATGAGTGACCGATCCACCAAGATGTTGTGGGTTTATCAAGTCTTGTTAAAGACATTTGTAAGATGGTGTGACATAGTTATTGTTAGGGTTAAGTCCATAAATTAGAAACCAACTTTTCACCATTTACGATATTTAGAAACCAAGTCCAAAGTGTCCTTATCTAGTCATTGTAACTTCTTGTTTTTTGTAAACATTAGATTGGTAACCGGGTAAATTTCCACGTCATTTATTTAATTTTCACCTCATTTATTTTATTTACACATCATTTTTTTTATTTTCCATGCAATCCTTTTGTTTGTATAATAATTTCACATATAGTCCTTAAGTCAAAACTAAAACTAAAGCCGTCTATTAATACCACCACGAGCCGCTACCACCCCCACTAGATGTCCACTAACATCTACCACCACCATCATCACCCACCACCAAGCGCCACCCACCACTACTACCACTACCCGCCACCTATTATTGACCGCCAACCATAACTACTACCACCACCTGTTACTCATCATCACTAGCCATCACTCGCCCACTGGTGGTGATGGCAGATGGTGGTGGTGGTGGGGGTAACGGGTGATGGTGGGTGATGGTGGGTAGTGGTGTATGGTGGTGGTGGTGGTGGCGGTGGTGGTGGTGGAGATGGTGGTGGTGGGTAGTGGTGATGGCGGCAGTGGTGGTAGTGGTGGTAGTGGATGGTGGTGGTGGTGGATGATGGTGGTGGTGGTGTCGACTTGTGGTGGTGGTAACGTCAGATGGTGGTAGTTGTGGACGATGGTGATGGTGGCGGCGAGTGATGGTGGTGTAGATAGTAGTTATGGTAGCTAATGGTGGTGGTGGCGCCGGTAACGGTGGTGGTGGTGGTGGTTGTGGATGGTTGTGGTGTTGGATGGTGGTGGTGGTGGTGGCGGATGGTGGTAAAAACACTAGACAAACTTAAGGACCAAACATGTAATTTACTCTTTCTACACATAAGCATTTTAAAATATAAAAATAAAATAAAAAATGCTAAATAATCAAAATTGATCTATTTAGCAGGTAACGTGTCATCATATTACCCTTATATGCAATAGCGAAGTGTAGGTACCGATTAATACTTCACTTCATAAAATCACAACACGAATCGGAACTAGAAACTAGAAAGGAGATAAAGGTTTAGAGAGAGAGAGAGATGAGAGAGATGAGAGAAAAAGATAGAAATTAGATTTAGATATTTGTGATTTCTTAGATATTTTCTTATGAAAATATCTATATATATCCTTACGACGCGTGGGATATTTAACTAAGACCCGGGCTCGGGTTTTGCTTGGGATTAAACCCGAAACATATACAATATTAGATTATCTATCGAGGCCCTCTCCGATCCCGATTAATATTCTATTACAACGTTAAACTAATTAAAGACCGAAGTCACAATTTTCGGTGGTTTTCAAAAAGGGTGACGAAGCTTCTTGTCGATCTCAATAATTGTGGCTAACAATCTCCCCAGAAGGTGAGGTCTTGACACGGGGTAATGAGCTTCCTTTTTTGACTTAAATAAATTTGAGGCCTAACAATCTCCCCCGAAGTGAGTTCATTGATGACACTCCTTCATGAGATCAGGGAGAGTGCTTTTTTGTCGTTTTAAGCTGAGTGTTCTTGGTCTTTGTCTTCGTTGTTTGTTGTCAAAGCTTGTTCCTTCATGCTTTAGCGATCATTGACTTTGGAGCCTTTGTAATTATCTTTATTTTCTTTGCCATCTTGCCGATCTTTTTGTCTTTGACCAACATGCTCATACATTTTGCATTATCTTGAAAAGCTTCAAATCAGAGTTAGCGGAAGTCTTTGTCTTTTAAATCTTAAGCTTTCTAGACAGATTGTCTTCGTAGATTAAGCATTTGAATGGGATTGAGGTTGTCGTTACCACCGTTTGACCTGCAGGTTTACGTTAGTGATAAACAAGAAAATTGATTTGAAAATCAATCGACGTGTCACTCGCAAGTCACCTACCAAGAGCTTGTTTGATGCTGACTCAAGCAGAATTTCCATCTTCATTTGAATACTTATAGTATCACTCGGGATGTTCTGGAAACAATACCGCAATGATATTGCAGTAGGACTCTTGTTAACGCTTGTGAACCTGATGATGTTCGACAAGTGTTTGAAATGGAATGGTGTCCTAAACGAGATTTTGATTGATATCTTGGCATCAAGATCGATTAGTGTATTTTGGTTTTAGTACTCGGACGGCTGGAGCAGATTGCACCTATTAAATATCAACAATCTTAGGAATGATGATGTCTCAATTGATAACGTGTTGATATCTCCGTGACAAATGAGACAAGTTTCTGTTAAGAGAAACCCGAATGGCTGGGAAGGGTTGTGCATTGCATCACTGGGTCCATGATGTCGTTTTCAATGTCAGCAATCAACTTGTGATTCTGACAGCATATGTATTACCCGATTTTCTGCCTAAGTTGTGTGAGGTCTTCTTTCTTAGACCTTTTATCCATAATTTCTTTTTCATTCTTCAACACCTTCAATGCTTACCAGGATGTCATTACTAACACCTTGTTGTGATTGGTTCCGGTGTATAGCTCAATTAGGTCGGATTTTTACCATTTACATTTCATCTTCAATATTACAAGGACTGCTATTTCTAACTTTGGATTACTACTTGGGTATTAGATCCTCCCGGGTTTGGTTGGATCATAGGATTGGATTCCTAATCCTAACCACATTATTACTTCAGGATTGTCATGAATTAAGTTGTTGTTGGGTATAAGATCGTAACCTTACTAACCTTTTCATCAGCACATTGAGTCGGAAGAGATCATATTTTTAATTTACCATTTCTTATAATACATTTTCTCCCCTTATTTTAAATAAATAAACACTTTTAGTTTTTGATAACTACCTTGTGTTTAAAATATGTCTTGAAAATTCTGTGGGTAGAATTATATATCAGCATGAATGGTTTAGAACGTTTTGATAATGTTTTGAATATAAGATTGTCGTTGATGATGGTATTCAAGATCCTTAAAACTTTGTTTTTCGAAACACCCCCCCTCAAAAATAGGACCCAATTGGGAAATTGTTGTTCTTTTGAAAACATTATGAGGGTTGGAGTGTTGAATACACAATTTTGAAAGATTTGAATTGTCATCGAGAATTCTTGACAAAATTTGTAGTTCAACGTTTTGAAAAACCAGATGTTAGAGGACTTCTCTTCTAACGCCTATGGGTAAGCGCCACATGAAACGTTACAGTCTATCCTTTTTCTTGAGCTATAAAAGCATTGGAATGTCTTGTTTAAGAACAGCTCAAAAGACCGAGAAACGTTAATTTTCTCGTTGTGGTGGAAAGTTATAAACCCTTCTTTATTTGAAGTCGGTGTATGTATGAAATTTTGCACATAAGCCATTTAGAAAAATTTAGGGGGTGGGAAAAATGACATATTTTGAAAATTATTTTGCAACTCTCGCTCGAACTTCATTTACACCACCCTGTTGTCAATGTTAATCGCATTTTCTAAGCAATTAAAATGTTATCGATTCCAAGAGACATGTCGAGAGATTCTTTTTGGAAATTTTCAATTTTTACGTTTTTGTATTTGTATATATATTACCCTGTTGTCCTCAGCCTTGCTATGGAAGAGGTGAATAGTAATCCCAACTCTAGTCGTGATGTAGCTATCTTGTTTGCTTAGGAACAACTTTTGGTACCTGCTTTGAACTTGACTGTCTTTGCCTGTGGTCTTGAATTCCGAGTTCTGAACGGTTATGATCAGAAGTCATTTAATGAAGACCGAGACTTGATCTGTTGCGATCAAACGTCTTTTGAACATTGAGGAACGGGGCCTGAAGTGTTATTTTCAGCAGACGCCATTTAAATTTGACGGACCGAGGGCTTGAACTGCTGTGTTTCAAACCGTCATACGTGATCATCAGATCAAAATTCCTTGAAGCCCTGGTTTTTTTTTTGTGATATCTTTCTTTTCGCAACCCAAACTCTGAGTCCCTTTTCTGTGGATTGAACGATCTGTACCTGTATTAAGAGAGTACTGCACTGACATTAAGAGCTTGTTCGCTTTTACATTGGTTAGGGATATCTTCATTTGAACCATTTGTGGGTTCACTTTCAACCTTTGTTGTGCTAGAGGCGAATGTCTTTCCTGTTGGAACCCATCTAAGACAAAGAGTCTTGAGAATTCTACAGTTTGGTTGCCACCTAAGACACAGATCTAGGACTTGTTGTTTTCTCATGCCAGTGGTAGTTCTTTTTGATTGAAAACCGATGTCTTTTTGGGATTGGCTTTTTGGGGTTTTTCGTTTGCAACACTTATTTGCTCTACGGGTTTGTTTATGTTTGTTGTCTTATTGGATGGAACCTTAGCACGCGAGTTGACTTCTTTCAGCGAATTTTATTACACAAAGCGTCGATGATTGGCATTAAAGACAAATTTCTGACACGTCGAAAGCAAACAAAATGTTTTTGGAGTTCAGAAAAAATTTCTCTGGGATCCTAGAGTTGTTCATGTATCTTTTTTCTTATGCTTCCTCTAGGTAGTGATTATGAACAATGTTGGTTTGAGCTATACCCTATGATGAGCTTGGTGACATCTTGTGATGAGGTTTTAGCATGGGGCAGATTCTCTTCCCTTAGGCAAAATGATTGTGTAGTGACTGGTTTTGACAAAGTCGTTGTTACTTCAACTTGGGAGGGCAAACCGTTGGCTTTTGGAAATTCTAGTCTTTCAGACTATAAACGCAGTCGGTTTTGTGTCTAACAACGGATTGGTTTTTGATGTGGTTGTACCAACTGGTTTTCCAAGATTGATGGTTTGGCAAACTTAGTATTCACACTATTTCGTGTGTTAGTTTCCTTAATCATTTTTTAATGCTGCAATTGCAAACCCTTTTTCTGAATCTGAGCTAGTACATCAGAATTTTCATTAGTTTTTTGTTCAGTTGTGCATTAAAGATTCATTCTGGTCTTTGGGTCTCGAAACACTGTCCTTTTGATAGACTCAAAAAGATCTTTGTAAGTCATGTTTCAACGTGCTCTTTTTCCTTATGCAACTGCTCATTCTCTTGTAAGTAAATTAGACACACTATGCTTCCAATTCGATGTTTTAATTGGTTTCAGTTACATCGATGTCATTTTTAAACTTGGTCTCCATTACTTTTCTCTTTCTTAAACAATTGACTCTGTTGCCCTGATTTTAAAACATTGTTTTGCATTTGTAGTTCAAGATTAATACAATGTGCTTCGAGTTTTGCAAAATCTTTTTGACACTGGGCAACAGTCTTTTTGAGACAAACATTTTCAGACTCGAGTGATTGATTTGAGAGTTCAGTTGTCTTGTCATCAGTTAAATTTAGCAGGGGAAAGGACATAGGTCATGACATTGTTCAAGCATTCTGGTCAACCTCTCCTTCATTAATGAATTCAGGTTGCTCAGTATGCTGTTGTCCTGTAGCAGATACATTATCATCAGCAGTCATTTGTACCTCAGCCATTGGCTCTTCATCGTATATGGGTCTGATTTCTGCATCATCAACATGTGCATCATTCCCTGATCTGCTGCTTGTATCCTGCTCTTTTGATTCTGTCCCATTGCTTTCAATGATAACTGAACTAGCATCCAATGCATCCAATGCATTACTCATATCAGTCTTTTCCTCTGTTGTCTGGATTTGTCTTTCATTCACCCTGCTTTTATACTCCATTTTATGTTGTGCTCTTTCACCAATCGACTTCTTAACAAATTCCATGTGTTGGATCAGTGTGTCACGGAATTTTAGAATATCGAGTCGAGTGTATTGTAGGAATTTGTTGCGTGTCTGTCAAACATAATCACATCCTAAATAAAATCGTGACTTGATGAACATCTAAAACTGTGTCTCGAGTACTTTAAAAGCAGACATGGATCCAATCTCTTGAAATTCTTCGTTGTCAAGTTGCTTTTGTAGTTGATCCATGTACAGGAACATTGTGCCCGTGAAAGTCTCTAGATCTTGACCAAAGAGTGTTGCAAATGCGCGTTTGAATCCCTCCTCGGTTCGACTTCCTTTTAAGTCGTTGTTTGAAAGACACTTGAGGTGTGAATGAAGTCGTTGAAAAGATACCATGCAACTTTCTTTAGTTTTGTCTTGAATTAGTTGCATTTGTTGTATTTCTGAATCTGAACACGAAGATAAGGTATCTTTCTTTTCCATTTTATCGTGAATTATGAAGTGTAAAAGATTTGTTGGATCTTAAGTAGGTAAAGTGATTGTTATTGTTGTGGAAAACTATTTTACGGGATTTTACAAGTCTTGACTAAATCGAGAAAATACACGAGTATTTTGCGAGATTTTACTAAATCAAGAAAAACCGTAAAAATAGAATTATTGTTGAAATCGTTGTTGTCGTTGAAGAACTTAAGCTTTTGTTAACGATTTGTGAGCTAAAACGATGAACGGTGCACGAATTTTGAGCTTGAAATGATTAACGGTTGATCAAAACTTCTAATAAGGAATAACGTGCTGCTTAAACGTTTCACTTTTGAGGATAACGAGCATGGATTATAAACTATTAAGGACAAACGGTGTAAGGTTGTTTTAACAAAGAGGTTAAAAAAACAAAGGATGAAGGGTGATTTTGAATTAAAGTCCAGGGGCTGCATGTGTCATTTTCAAATTCTTGGTATTTAATAGAAAATTCCCTCCATTTTTTTCTTTATCACCTTCGTTGAAAAAAAAGATATAAGAACACGATTGTCTATTTGATCATTTAAACTTGTTCGGTTATCGTCGGTGAAATCCGAATATACCACGATGATCGAAACGACGACACGAACACGATGATATAAGTCTTAAGTCCCGTCGTTTAACGTCACTCGAAACCGAAAAACCGAAAATTTGTTAAAACGTGAAGAAACTCGTTCAAGCTAGAAGAGAATCGAAAATTTTGTTCTTGTGTGTGATGTAGTTCGGTTCAAGCTAAACAAAAACTCGTTCGGTCCAAGTAAAAAAAATTACTCGATTGGTCGTTGAGATTTTTACTCGTTCGGTCCAAAAAAAATCAACTCGATCGGCTCAAGAAGATGAAACTCGAGTTTTCACTCGTTCGGCTCAAAAAATTTCCACTCGTTCGGCTCTAACGTTTTTCCACTGTTCCGGTTGTACAGTTTTCACTCGTTTGGCTCAAAGAGTTTTCCACTCGTTCGGTTTTCGAACGTTTTTTTCCACTCGTTCGGCTCAAGTTGTTTTACACTCGTTCGGTTGTTGCTGTCGTGTTCCACTCGTTCGATGATCAAGTGTGTCACTTCGTTCGGTTGCTTCACAAAGTTGCTAGTTCGGTTCGACAAAATATCAAACGCCTTTGGTACCTTTCTCTTATCTTTGTTTCAGCCGTGTGAACCACTAAACCAACCCAAAAATAAGCTTTCGAAATAGCCACAAATAGAAGCAAGAAATAAGCTTGTAGAATAAGCTTAATAAATATGGAAAGAAGCCAAAAAAAAAAGGTTATACCTCACATTAACTATAGAAAATGCCAAACCCTTTTATGTTAACCAACTAAAAACGTACCATAGTTGTTTGAATTGAATAAATGTTTGAGCGAATCACAACCACCAAATCTAAACCCTATTTATGTCGAGAATTTCACAGCCCAAATCTTAGTATATTATAAAAGATTACGAGACCAAAAACAGAACAAAAAAATAGAGAAAAAAATAAGCCGACCCGACCAACTGCTCGTCTATGCACGAATAAGCTCAAAAAAAAATACTACAAAATCACTAAACCCACCCGAGGCGACTGATACCAATTGTAGGTACCGATTAATACTTCACTTCATAAAATCACAACACGAATCAGAACTAGAAACTAGAAAGGAGATAAAGGTTTTGAGAGAGAGAAATGAGAGAAAAAGATAGAAATTAGATTTAGATATTTGTGATTTCTTAGATATTTTCTTATGAAAATATCTATATATATATATCCCTACGACGCGTGGGATATTTAACTAGGACCCGGGCTCGGGTTTTGCTTGAGATTAAACCCGAAACATATACAATATTAGATTATCTATCGAGCCCGATTCTCGATAATATTCTATTACAACGTTAACTAATTAAAGACCGAAGCTCCATCATAGAGTGACCAAGCTTCCTTGTTCGACTCAATAAATTGAGGCTAACACGAAGCAAACGACATCATTGTAAGGGTGAGCAAAATGGACCGCAGACCTGATCGGACCAAAAAACTGGCCCGAACCGAACCGACCGGACCGGACCAAACCTATTTCGGTCCGGTCCTCAGTCCATCCTTTTTCTTATTTTTGGTCTTCGGTCCAGTCTTGCGGTCCGGTCCAGTTCGGTCTTAAAAAACTAGACAATTATCTATCAGGTGAAAAAAGCTTTTACCCTAAACATTGATTAAGTTCTTCAAGCTTTGTAAACTAGTCAAGTTGTGGTTAATAAGCATGCTACCGCTAAGAATAGTAATGCAAAAACGGGTTTAAAGGCTGGTCAAAACATGAGTATAAAGTTTCAATATTGGCCATAAGCTGGTACACTACTACACAAACTGCTTTTACCCACATATACAGTGTGAAATTTCACACGGAATACTCAAAAGTTACACACCAAATTGTTGACTAAATTTCGATGGTAAATATGTGGTAAATTTCTCACGGATTTTCCACTATTAACACACTAAATTGTTGATCAAGTTTTCGTGTGAAATCCGTGGCTAATTTCCCACAGATTTGGGACAATATTCACATTATTCTTATTGATTAGTCATCCGTGGGAAAATAGTGGCAAATTTCACACATATTAGCCACGGCCAAAATTTTATGGCAAATTTTATCTACATTAACCACGGATTTCACACGGTATTATTTGACAAAATAACTATTTTAATCGTTCGTGGGAAATCCATAAGTAACCAACCGTGTATTACCTATAAATTTTCCACAAATGCTACTTATGTGTTAACCGTGGAAAATATGTGGGTAAATACCCACGGATTTCTCACAAAACTAGTGCCTTTATGTTTCCGTGGAACAAACTATGTATACGTGTTAATATTTACACGTGTATGTTCCGCATGTGCGTTTATGATATCTATAGATGTTTTGTATGTAGGTATACGGATGGGAAATACGTGGGTAAATACCCACGGATTTCCAACAAAAATGGTAGTTTTTACGTTTTTTATACTTGCACATTCCTACATGACTTAATATGTCTTCATATGTGTTTCTAGTTTCATATTATATGTTTTTGTTTATTAACGTAACTATTTATGTAAGTTTCGCAAGTGTATGTGTAAGTTTAGGTATAACCTTTATGTGGAACAAACGATTGTATATGTGTGGATATGTACATGTGTATGTTCCGCATTTCTGTTTATGACATTCATTGTATCTATAGATGTTTTGTATGTAGGTATATGGACGTGTATATGCGTGAACGAATAACTATATCAAAAAAGTAAAAGAAATCGATTATATCTGTGGGAAAGTCGTGGATAATTTCCCACGAATTACCTACTGATATGATAAATCTATGAGAAATACGTGGGTAAATACCCACGGATTTCTCACAAAAATGATCGTTTTTACGTTTTTTTATATTTGCACATTCCGACATGACTTAGTATGTCTTCATATGTGTTTCTAGTTTCATCTAATATGTTTTTGTTTATTAACGTAACTATTTATGTGAGTTTCGCAAGTGTATGTGTAAGTTTAGGTATAACCTTTATGTGGAACAAACGATTGTATATGTGTGGATATGTATACGTGTATGTTCCGCATGTCCGTTTATGACATTCATTGTATCTATAGATGTTTTGTACGTAGGTATATGAACGTATATATGCGTGCACGCGTAACTATATCAAAAAAGTAAAAGAAAATGATTATGTCTGTGGGAAAGTCGTGGGTAATTTCTCACAGATTACCTACCGATATGATAAATCCGTGGGAAATACGTAGGAAATACCCACGGATTTCCCACAAAAATGATCGTTTTTGCGTTTTTTATGTTTGCACATTCCGACATGACTTAGTATGTCTTCATATGTGTTTTTAGTTTCATTTTATATGTTTTTGTTTATCAACGTAACTATTTTTGAGAGTATCACAAGTGTATGTGTAAGTTTAGGTATAACCTTAATGTGGAACAAACCATTGTATATGTGTGGATATGTAAACGTGTATGTTCCGCATGTCCGTTTATGACATTATCTATAGATGTTTTGTATGTATGTATACGGACGTGTATATGCGTGAACGCATAACTATATCAAAAGGGTAAAAATACGATTATGACCATGAAAAAGTCGCGGGTAATTTCTCACAGATTACCTACCGATTTGATAATTCCGTGGGAAATATGTGTGTAAAAACCCACAGATTTCCCACAAAAAATATCGTCTTTATGTTAATTACCTACTTACACATTCCCACGTTACTTAGTATCTTTTCATACGTGTTTGTAGTTTCATATCATACGAGTTGGATATGGGTTTGACAATCTGAACCGAGAACCGAACCGAAAACCAAATTTATATAAATATATATATATATTTATAAATATAAAAAGACAATTAAAATTCTTATCCTAATCTAAAAGAACACTTTTTTTCTTGAAATGAATTTTTTATGCTAACTATCTATGTAATTTTTTTAAATAAATGGTGTAGTTCGGGTTATTCGTGTCAACCATTAGATCGTACCGAATTCAAATTCGGTTTTCAGTTCAGTTCGGTTTGATTTTCGGATTGACCAACAATTTCTTTTTTGACCAAACTATCTGAACCGAACCAATCGAGGAACTCTATAACCGAACCTATCAACACTCTAAATTTAAGCGGGAGAAACTAGGCCCAAACAATACTTAACCCTAACCTAAATAATACTAGTATATACTTCCTTTTACTTTTAAACCTAATTTGACTCGCACTATTTTGTACACAGCCACACCTTGTTTTTCTCTCAAAAAAATATTTCATCCACCACACTTAACAACTACTCCCTCCGTCCCATATTAAGTGTCCGCAATGAAATTTTTTAAGTCTTTTTTCATCAACTTTGACCATAAATATTTTTGTTTGTGTTATATAATATTGAACGAAAATTATACCAACTAAAAATATATTCAAAACTCTATCCATTCATATATCTTGCATCAAGTATCATATAACATAACAAGAAATCATTAAGGTCAAAGTTGAAGAAAAAAAACTTTGAAAAAGTCAAGTGGACATTTAATGTGGGACGGAGGGAGTAACTTCTTCCTTGGTTCATCCCCTTCGCAAAACATAGATCCACTCTTTCACCTCTCCTAAAAATGAATCTCACACCAAATAACCATTAAAAAGTTGTGTTTTTTGAAGGTAGCTATGGTTCGTGGCTTCAGATCTCGTAATGAGGTATAAGGTAGGTTTATATTTCCTTGTTTATTTGTTAAAGATTGATGAGGTATCAAACTTATATCTTGTTTAATGTTTCCTTCTATTTTCGAACCTTGTTGTGTGTTTATAGTTGAAGTTTTTATTGTAGTTGTTGAAGATTGATTTTGTTCGGAGATGAGATTAGGACGTGGTTGATGTTCTTGGGCTCGTCACCAACATTCTTGAAAACTCAAAGGTTTTCTTTCGATATAAAAAGTACTTGAAAATGAGGTGCCGGGAAATAATTTGTCAGGCTGTAGATGAGTGGATGGAAAATCAACTAGAAGAAAAGTCATGAATTTTATCTTGTAACTATTTGTTGTAATGTTAGCATACAAGATTATATAGATGGTGCATTTATGTAAATTGAGCAGTAGATTAATGTATTCATTCTATTTAGATTAGATACCATACAAGCAAAGATATCTGCGCGTTGCTGCGAGCGTTAATTTTTCGCGCGTTGTTGCGGGGCGTTAATTTTTTATTTTTATTTATTTATATATTTATTTTGTTTTTTCGCGCGTTTTTTTTATGTTTAATAGTGTAAGTTTATTTTTTCCTGCACGTTACTGCGGGGCGTTAATTTTTCGCGCGTTGTTGCGTGTCATTAATTTTTTTTTCCTTTAATTTTGTGCGACTTTATTTTGTCGGTCTCATATTTAATAGTGCGGGTTTACTTTTTCAGTATCATGTTTAGTATTTTTTTATGGTCATACGCGTTGTTGCGTGGCGTTAAATTTTTATTTTTTTTATTTTTTTTGCGAATTTATTTTTTTGGTCTCATGGTGTAAAATGACACTGTTTTGCTTTTGGTCCGAAACACATAGTTCCGTTTCACTTTTGGTCCAAATTCACGTTGACTGTTAGTTTGACCAGTGAAATGCTATAAAATAACTAAAATGCCCTCATCTTGTTGCAGTTAAATTACTAAAATACCCTTCCTCTCTCTTATTATTATTATTAGAGTAAACTGCAAAAATCATCCCCGTGGTTTATACTTTTTGGCACTAATCATCCCTAACTGATACTATTGGCAATAATCATCCCTGAGCGTTGAAACGTTCGGCAAAAATCATCCTTCACCACGAATTATGAAGGGTAATTATGTCATTTAAAACACACAGGGATGATTTTTGCCAAAATATGTTTAAACTAAGGGATGATTTTTGCAGTTTTACCAAAAAAAAAAACTAATATTCACAATTATAATTATTTTTTACTTTTTTTTAATTAAATCATCACTTCATTATAATAATAGAATTTACAAAAAATTAGAGAGGAGCGGAGATACTATTTGGGTCTTCACTCCTTTGCGTCAAAGGCGATATTATTATTATATTTATTTAATTCTATTATATTTATTTGTAATTTACTTATTATTATTATTTTTTTATTTATTATAAATTACTTTATTAGAAATTTAAGGGATTTATAAAAAAATATTAGGAAGCCAAGATACTATCTAGGCCCCTACACCTTGATGTGTGTGTTTATCTGACAGGGGCTTCCGCCTTTGACACAAACCAGAATGACAGATTTTGTTCCGCCTTCACACGTTTACGTTGTGCCGCATCAATTGGCCATCATGGTTTGTGTCAAAGGCGAAAGTCTCAGTTAGATAAACACACACATCAAGGAGTGAGGGCCTAGATAATATCTCGGCTTCCCAATATTTTTTTATAAATCCTTTAAATTTCTAATAAAATGATTTATAATAAATAAAAAATAATAATAAGTAAATTACAAATAAATATAATAGAATTAAATAAATATAATAATAATATCGCCTTTGACGCAAATGAGTGAAGACCCAGATAGTATCTCTGCTCCCTTTTAATTTGTTGTAAATTATATTATTATAATGAAGTGATGATTAATTAAAAAAGTAAAAAATAATTATAATTGTGAATATTAGTTTTTTTTTTGTAAAACTGCAAAAACCATCTTAGTTTAAACATATTTTGGCAAAAATCATCCTTGTGTATTTTAAATGACATAATTACCCTCCATAATTCGTGATGAGGGATGATTTTTGCTGAACGTTTCAGCGCTCAGGGATAATTATTGCCAATAGTATCGGTTAGGGATGATTAGTGCCAAAAAGTACAAACCACAGGGATGGTTTTTGCAGTTTACTCTAAAAATTATTAAGTGAATTATTATTCTTTTTGGGGCATGGTCTTAGCATGCGCAAATATGAGAAATAAGCCGGCAAGTAAAAAGGTGGGTCAAAAGACATAGGCCAAAAGTAGCCCACGGTCCAAAACGACAATTTTAGTGCCGTTTTTGTTTTAATGTTTAGTATAGTATACAATATTTTATCACTTTATCAGTGTATTCTTTCACAAATAAATATAAAAATTGTTATTATGAAATACAATAAAAAGTAGCCATGGATTATTGAAGAAAATTCTTGACTGGAATTCATTGCCAAAAAACCATCAGAAACTTTTTTGAAAAGACGTGAAAAGTTGGAAAAATTGTTTGTGGGAAATTTGTGAAAAGAAATTTGTGTGAAACCCGTGGCTAAAAAACTGTTAGAAATCTGTGGCAAAAAAAAACATCCAACATTCGTGTAAAATTTTAGTTGAAACAGTGTGGGAAATGTTTGTGGGAAATCCGTAGCAAATCAGTGAAATGATTGTGGGAAATCTGTGGTAAAAAAACGCGATATGTGTGGAATATTGTTGCTCGAAATTGTGGGAAATCCGTGGGAAATAGTCAACGCTCCGTGGAAAATCCGTGAGAAAATATTTAGCCACAAGGTTTTTATAAACGGAATAATTCCGTGGAAATCCGTAGAAAAGAGCCCTTATCCACGGGATTTTCCACCGATTCTATTGTGGGAAAATCCAGTTTGTGTAGTAGTGGTACAAGTACTTTTGAAACCTCTAGTTCTAAAGGAGGTACGGAACATGCAAAGGTTAATAACTCTAAAGGTGACAAGGATCTTCCTACTTCATCGTCCAAAGATGTGTTAAACACGTTTAATAAATATGACCTATTATCTAATGAGTTTGACACTTTGACACTTTCTTTGAGGAGTGTAAAGAGGATGCAAATGCTACTACTGGAACGAGTATGGATAAAAGTGGTAAGGAAACTGGTACGAGTGAGGTTGATGCTGTTAATGTGGAAAAGGATGGAACGGGAACTACATATGTCCGGAAAAATGTTGATAGTGATGAAGAGGGTGAGGTTGAACATGTCTATGATGAAACAACTACTTTTATGGCATCTACGAGTTCCAAAAATGAAGGCTCTAAAAGTGGTAGTAGAGTGGGTAATACAAGCTTGTATAAAAACCTTGATGTTAACATTAAAAAGGAAAAAGTTCATACGAAAATTAACATATATGGTAGTCTACACTTGTGAACGAATTCTTTTGAAGCTGATAATAAACATAAACTTGACAATCACCCAAATAATACATAAACTCAACCCGTCAGTCTTATTATAACATAAAAACATACTTATAAGCCCACATAGGCCGAGGATGTTACGTATACCTTCTTAGAATTGCAAAAGATTACGCAAAACAATTGGTGAGTTATATTCACCCAGAAAAATTGGATATCTACATGGTTCTCGACAGAAGATATAGTTGGAAATTATTAAAGAAAGGCACATGCAGACCCGTCGGTATATAGCAAGCTTTTTTTCAATAATCCCATAAATTGTCATCACCAGAATACTTATAATCTGTCCCATCGGCCGGTGGACTAGAGTTGATTCTTGGTGGGCTTAGCAACATTCCCTCCGCCATGTCGGATAACATTCGTGGCATACCAAATACATCTTCGTGGTCCAAATATTGACCATGAGGGTTGGTTCCAGTCTCACTTGAGCTTCCATAACCACTTTGATTAGTGGGATCCCGAGCTGCAGCTCAAATTTCATCAGTAGTGGGACATTTAGGAAGTGTGTTAGAGAGGATAGAATCAGGAAAGTTTAGTACCGTATCTGTACCTTTAAGTGCCAATGCAGCTACATCATAAGCCGCAGCAGCCATCTCGGGTGTAGGATATGTGCCAAGCCATATACGGGATGGTTTGTTTGGTTCACGAATTGCAGATACCCATTTGCCAGCTCGTAATTGGATGCCATGGTAAACCGGGTGTCGAGTTGAGGAGCTGCCAGCAGTCACAGGAGGATTATTGTTGTCATTTTCGGGTTGTGAGTAACAGAGGAATTGCCGCGTCTACGGTTAGCCATGCAATGTTATGTTATATCGCAGTTAATTCGACTTGTTAGATGACTGGATTTGTGGGTATTTTTATAAGCAACTAAATTCTGTTTGTGGTCCATATTTGCTATAAGTTGAGTGGGCCTTTAAGCATTAAAGATTATCTAGCGTGGCGACTTCGCGGACGAGAAAAATATTTCGCATATTAGGAAAGTTCTTTTTAACATATTTATATCTTGGACCATCGACTAAGAAAGAAGTACAAGTAAGTCTCTTTAGATTCATAAAGTTTGAGACCTTGGAAAATAGCACCTATAGATTAGCAAAGTTTTATAACATGTTGTGTTCTAGATATTGATTGAGTTTAGTACTAATGATCTAGGGTTCCTGTTGGTTCAATTTGTGCATCATGCAATATACAGTACCTATTAGGTTGAAGAAGTATATAAATAATGTTCATATTTAAGAGATGTTTAATTATTTAAAGGATAAAGTAGGAAACTAAATGATTAATTGCAATTAAAGGTTGTATACAACGAGTTGGTAAACCCGCGCTTCGCTGCGGGACGTTTGTCAGTCGTTGATATTGTTGCAGTACGTTCAAAAAAAACAAAAAACTGATAGCTTTAATAAGAATGCCATTAGAAAGGAGAAGGGCGCCAAAAAAAAACATAATCATGTTTAGT
>BQNB010101045.1:591-22432 GCA_026074375.1 Tanacetum coccineum | reverse complement strand
TCAATGTTTGTATTCCAGCAATTAGCTGGTTGCTGTTATGATTTGTTGAAATTTGGCGGTTAGTATTTGCTTAGGTATTCGTTTTCTGTGTATGTATGTACGTCTCAGTATTGTTCAAGTCAGTCTGGTTTTTAATGGGTATGGAGCTGTTTGGATGTCCGTTTTGAATTGATTATTGTGTTTTGAAGGTCAGAATGTCTTATGTGTTTGTGTAATTTGATCATGATTACTACTAATTATTCGGAGTAAAATATAATCAGATTAAAGAGTTGATATAAATAACACAGTTACTGATTATTTTATCACTTTTATAACCTACTTAATGTGGATCTAGGTTCTTGCAGTATGGTATACACTACCTTAACATTCTAATATTCACGCGATGCACTAGAAACACAAATTTTATTGGTCTACATTGCAAATACACTAGAATTTTATATTAAGAGCTCTTATAATCAGATCAGAAGGTTATTTGTGGTGCTGAATTTATGTAGCTTTAATTTCTTTCAGAAACTTGATTTTAAGTTCCCATTGACGGTATCATGTGTACACTTCATATGCTCATCGATTGGGGCGTACGTGGTTATCAAAGTGCTGAAGGTTAAACCACTTATATCTGTTGAACCTGAAGATCGATGGAGAAGAATCTTTCCTATGTCATTTGTGTTTTGCATCAATATAGTTTTGGGAAATGTCAGCTTACGTTACATCCCTGTTTCATTCATGCAAACAATCAAGTCATTTACACCAGCAACAACAGGTTAGAATAAAATATATAGTATATGAATCTTATTATTGAAATCAACACATATACTTTTTTAAGTCCATACACTTAGTTATTGCTAACACATATAGAACAGTAATTTTGCAGTGGATGGTATGGAGAAAGTATTTTGATTGGAGAATATGGGCATCGCTTGTTCCAATTGTCGGAGGAATTCTTCTTACTTCGGTTACGGAACTTAGCTTCAACATGTTTGGGTTCTGTGCTGCTTTATTTGGCTGTCTTGCCACGTCTACAAAAACTATTCTTGCAGAGTCTTTGCTTCATGGCTATAAGTTTGACAGGTACCCTTCATTTATCAGCGACCTTTTTTTCTGTTTGTTATAATGTTTTATTGGTTACAACAACGGCCATCATTGAGATAACCTTGTAAGCGGATATGGAAGAACCTTGATAACTAATGTAAGTCGTGAGTATTGAGGACTTAAAGGCCTCTTCATCCGTATGTATCTTAACTTCTATAGATGCGCTTCATCCTTAGGGTAGATTTAATTTCTTGTCTAAAGATTAAAAAGCCATTAATCTGTACATTGAGAATTGAGGAGAAATAGATAGTTTTTACCTCCAAAACCTTTTTCGTGGCCTTTTATAGATTTGTTCTATGAACCAAAATAGATGTTACTAATATGGTTCTTATGATGTATGAGTAAAGTATCAGATTTGGACAACCAAGTATGATATTCTTGTAAGATTACTGATCACTGGGATAAATGTAAAATTATCTCACTATCTCTAAAGCTTATTATCAAATTTGGATTTTTCAATTCGTAATAATCTATTTGTAGACGCTCATCCATACACCAATGATTCTTCACAATGTAATTCGTAATAACCCATTTGGGTTAAATTTACGATCTTTATACTTCGAATCTCAAATTGGATCATTAATTTAAGACATTATCTCTTACGATTTGGAATATATGCTATGCTATGTGTTGATCAGTTTCATTGTTAACGCATGTTTGCAATTTTTTACAGCATAAACACAGTGTACTATATGGCACCATTTGCGACTATGATATTAGCAGTACCTGCACTTCTGTTAGAAGGAGCAGGAGTTGTGCAATGGATTCAGACACACCCTACTCCCATGTCAGCGATTATAATTATTATCGGCTCAGGAGTAACGGCTTTTTGTCTTAACTTCTCCATATTTTATGTCATCCACTCAACAACCGCCGTCACTTTCAACGTTGCTGGCAATCTTAAGGTATTTATCAGAATTCACGCAACATCACATTTTTCATTCAAAATAAAAACTGTATATGTGTAGCAACCATACTGCATGAGTTGAAGCATCATTTGGGTGAAATTCAACAAAATTTTATGCAACCTGGCAAATTTCGACCAGTTTACCTATGAGTGGGTCAATTTGGCTATGTTTAGGGTAAGATAAATAAATTAGCTCAAAGTAAACAACCTGAATGTATGCGAGAGCTGTCCAAAGTGTATATTTATGACATACAATTTCTTAAATGATTTATTCAGAAAGTTAAATCGATATTTGATTTTATATAACTTATTAATCATTTTTGACACTATTTATCTATAAAGTATCCAACGCATTACCCACCCTGCCATATTCCCACCTCTACATACAACATGTGACGAAATGGGTACCTTAGGAGGGTAATAAGTCAAAACGGGTACTTTGTAGTGCGGGTCAGACTTGGTTGACATCATTATATATTTTAGCGTGCGATGGTTGAAACAAAGGAATAGGAAAGGTAAATGAAAGGGGCTATGTCATTGTATTGATGTTGCGTGGTTATAATGTTAAAGAAATGAGAAAAATGTTGGTCTTTTAGGATTTTCCTAGACCAAAATCGCCACCTTAACATATACTAATAGCTTACAGTCCTTGCCCTCCTTGCCCAGCTAATTTCGATATATTATACGTTGGACCTGAAAATCGTTTGTTGTTTGTAAAGGTGGCATTTGCAGTTGCATTCTCCTGGATGATATTTAAAAACCCAATTTCATCCATGAACGCGTTTGGGTGTGGAGTAACACTTGTGGGATGCACGTTTTATGGGTACGTGAGACATCGGCTTGCTAACCAATTACCAGGAACTCCCCGTACACCCCGGACCCCGCGTTCTCGCTTGGAATTGGCTCCACTTGTAAACGAAAAAATAGATGATAAAGTTTAGTTTTTATTATTGGTGTTTAGAAATATATTATTTACTGGGAGTCATTATGCAGTTTTTAGTGACTATTCGAGAACATGGTAACCCACCTTACATGTTTTGCCTTCAGAACTTGATTAAATTAGTATGTGTTCAGGAGAATGATATGCTATAATTTTGTCTATTTATTAATCTATAGTTTTTTCTTATAATTTAATGATTTAATGCTCTATACACAATGCTCAGTTTCTGATTCGTAATGTGTGTATATGTAAGCATTTTTAGCCATACAATACATGGGTTTTTTTCATAAAACATGCGAGAAGAATCGTTTTTGTGTTGGAAAACTGAAGGTTGTCAACATAAAACTGCTTTGGCATTGCATTGCATTTCCATCAATAGTTGAGACATCTCCTGTTGATAGTAGAGGTGGTAAGCGTGTTGTTACTTCTCCTATTAATAATGAACTTGATAAAGTTTTATGTGATTTTAAGACTGGTTCCATTAATAGTCGTCTTAAGTTTGCTATTGGTAGTTCTAATGAGCAATGTTCTAATGGTTGTCCTTTAATCAAAAGAATTAATGCAAATGATGACTGTAATGGTAATGATGGGTCGTTTATTAAGCTTCCCTTAGATAATAACCCCATTAGAAACTAGAATAGGCCTGTGGCAAAGAGTAGTGGTCTTAAGGCTAGTTTTGAAAACACTGATATGGGTGATGTAGGTAGTAAGGATGGCATTGCCAGTTATAAGGAAGGTATGGATTTTGAGTTTGGGAAGAATGATAAATCAAAGGAATTACTTAAGAAACCAATTGGTCCTTTGTTTAGTGTTCAGTTTGGTAATATCCCTTCTGGAAATTTGTTTAATAAGAAGCATGTGGTTTGGAATGATCACAGTAAATTAAAACATATTTCAACACTTGTATCATTTCCATCCCAAGTTTAAAACGCAATAAAAAGTGGGACTATGTAACTCACCTGAATGCTCAAAACGCGACTTCTAATTCCTATCACGCAACTATACAAATAAATAAATACGGTTACACGCGACTAAGCTAAAAGCTCTAGTCCATGTAACACACATATGATGGATGTCTAAGGGTTTGATTAACCATCATAGGTCACCCCGACACCATGCCCAACCTTAACCATCTCATTAAAACATTACACTAGTTAACTATAATTTATTAAAAAATGCAGAATTTTAGTGTATATTTACTAACTTGAAAACCTTACTTGCTGACCTTCATAAATTATACCAAAAATCACCTAAGTTCATTTATGAGTTTACTAACTATCTTGTGATTCCCAACTACTCATTACATGTGCAAATATCCCAAATAAAATCAAACTTCAAAACTGTCCCAATTCAGATCTGATTGCACACTAAAATGTATAGCCCTAATTAACCTACTTAGACACACAATCAAAAGCTCTCCTTCTAGGGTTTCTTTATATACATATGGAACTTAATCACTGTAGATTGGCTAACCTTAATTCGACATTTAAGTTAGGGTTTTACCCTCCTAAACATGACCTAATTCTGACCCGTATTGACTGTTTTGACAACTTTTCTTGTAACCAACGTTTGACCAACTTCCAAAACTCAAAATCATTCGAGGTCGGACTTTTTGAAAAATGGACTCTTTGAACTACAATTTAGGTTTTTGAATCATATCAAAACACGTTTTTATCATCAAGATATCATCAGTTGAACACAACCCTAAATTCTGCTCAACTTTAAATCAGAAATTAACGCCATCTAACCCTAACCATTTACACCAATATGATCCTAATTAAACCCTAATCGCTCTAGCATGATTAATACATCCTTAATTACAGAAGTTTTTAAAACCCTAAAGATCCACATCATTGAACACTAAATCATCAACTTGTTCTTGATAAAAAAATCTTTTTTTTCTTCTTCTTGAGGGTTTCGGCCAAACAACAAAAGAGATGAGAGAAAATTGTTTTAGGGATTTATTGATATTATATTTGTACTACCTAGAATCCTAATTGTAATCAGATTTGTTTCCTTTTTTTTCTTTTCTTTAAAACCGGTCGAACACCCCTTTTTTATATATATATTTTAATTTTTTTTGTTTAATTATTAATTTACTAATTATCTTTATTACCGTAAGTTTTCATAAAAACTTAAGCTAATTTAGGTAAACCTTTTTACATAAACGCAACTTACTACACTTTCTAAAAATAACTTTTCATTTCACAAATCACTTTGTATAATTAGAAAGTCTACCCTAATTCGCCAAATTTCACTCACTTAACTTATTTCCATCATAATACATTTCCCCTAAACGCTTAACACAAACTTATCCAACTATTTACGTACCATTGCATGCAATACGCCTTTCTTTTCCATTATCACTATACATGAACAAATGGAATACTTATCACTAAACACAAACACACTCAAAATGAGATGATCATCACCTCAAAATGATATCATACACCTATTCAAACCACTTAGCACACATAAATTGCGCATAGCACACAAGAAACACACATAATGAACTCTTAGCCATTTCTAAAGGTATCGCTAACCTGATTAAATCACGGATGTTACAGTATCCCCTCCTTGAGGAAATCTCGTCCCGAGATTTAACTAGCAGGCTCAACAGCTCGGTCCACGAACAACTGTGGATACTTAATCCTCATCTGATCTTCGTGTTCCCAAGTAAACCCAGGACCACGTTTCGAATTCCATCTAACTTTCACTAGTGCTATCTTCTTACGTTTTAACTTCTTAATTTCTTGGTCCATAATCTCTACAGGTTCCTCGAAAAAACGAAGTGTCTTGTCGACCTTTATCTCACCCAATGGCACATGCAAATTAGCATCTTCCAGACACTTCTTCAGGTTTGACACATGAAAGGTGTCATGCACACTACTCAACTCCTCAGGTAACCTCAACCTATAAGCTACAAGACCAATCCTTTCAAGGATCTCAAACGGTCCTACATATCTTGATGCTAACTTACCCTTCTTTCCAAAACGCATTACGCCTTTCCAAGGCGACACCTTTAATAATACCCGATCACCTACCTCAAACTCTAACGGTTTACGTCACTTATCCGCATAGCTCTTTTGACGATCTCTTGCTGCTTTGAGCTTTTCCTTTACCAATACTACCTTATCAGTCGTTTCTTGTACTAACTTAAGTCCAGTCAAACTACTCTCTCCAATCTCTGCCCATAAAACAGGCGACCTACATTACCTTCCATACAAAGCTTCAAACGGAGCACACTGAATGCTCAAATGACAACTACCACCAAAATCGATAACACATGCCCTCATTATATCTTCCAAAGTCTGAATCATACGTTCACTTTGTCCATCCGCTTGAGGATGCTAAGCAGCACTCAAATCCAATCGCGTCTCTAACCTTCTCTGCAGCGTCTGCCAAAACTACAAGGTAAATCATCCATCTCAATCTGAGTTGATCGTCACTAGAATTCCATTCCTTGCTATTATCTCATCAATATAAATCCTTGCCAACTTCACATCTTGAAATCTTCTTGTATAGCTAGAAAATGAGCTAACTTGGTTAGTCTATCGACCATCACCCAAATCACATCATACTCACTACTTTGACTTGGAAATTTAGTGATAAAATCCATGGTGATTCTATCTCATTTTCACTCAAGTATCTCAGGCTGTTGCAGCAAGCCAAAAGTCTTTGACATTGTAGCCTTCACCTCTTAAACAAATCTAACAATTGCTAACATAGGTAGCTATATCCTTTTCTACACGTGGCTACCAATACATGTCTCCAAGGTTATAGTACGTCTGATCCGCTCCCGGATGTACCAAGTACCTTGATGCATTACACTTCCCACCAATAGAACCCAAATCCGATCTATAAAGTATAAACTCTCGTCTCCTTTTCTTTCCATCTGTGGATCTAAACCATGTAGCCTTTCCGCGAGTACGTTCTCTTGCTTGAACGCCTTACTTTGGGCTGCCAGTATCATTCCTCTTACTCGTCTTGATTTCACTCTCTCCTTTTTACTCAACGCATCACTCACTACATTCGCTTTATCGGAGTATCACACAATCATTCTTCAAAGTCTGAAAAGCCTCTTCTTGTTCTACGCTCCACTCATACTTCTGATTCCTCTCAGTTAAGGAAGTAAGGGGGTTCAACAATCTTTAAAAAAAATTCACGATGAACGTCGGTAGTAACCTGCCAATTTTAAGAATAATCATCCAATTTCTCACTGCCTCACTCTTACCCGAGTCCATGTGAATACGTTATGGTTGACCACGTGACCAAGAAAATTCACTTCTTCCAACCAAAACTCACACCTAGAAAACTTAACATACAACTTCTCCTTCCTTAGTGACTCCAACACTAACTTCAAATGAACTTCATGTTCCTCCTTTGACTTTGAGTAGGCCAGAATGTCATCAATGAATATGATGACAAACCTACCTAAATACGGTTTGCAAACCCGGTTCATTAAGTCCATGAAAACTGCTGGTGCATTGGTTAACCCAAAAGGCATAACAATAGACTCAAAATGTCCGTATCTCGTTCAAAATGCGGTCTTTAGAATGGCATCCTCATGCACTCGTAGCTGATGATAACCTGACCAAAAATCTATCTTTAAGAAAGGACACGCTCCTCATAATTGATCAAACAAGTCATCAATCATAGGGAGTGGATAACGGTTTTTTAACAGTTAATTTGTTCAACTCCCTATGATCAATACACATGCAGAAAGAACCATCTTTCTTCTTCATGAATAACACATGTGCTCCTCACGAAAAATGACTAGGTCGTATGAAACCCTTGTCTTGTAACTCTTGAAGTTGCCCAGACAATTCTTGCATTTCCGAGGGTGCTAGACGATATGGAGACTTTGCGACTGGCATCGCTCCATGAACTAAGTCTACCCGGAACTCAACTTGTCACTGCAGTGGTCATTGAAAAGTCTTCCGGAAACACATCAATAAAATGTCGTACGACAGAAATATCACTCAATTTCGGTTCATCTACCTTTGTGTTCATTAAGGTTTTCATGACTCCTTGAGTACGTTCACCATGAACCCGAAGTATCTCATCACCTTCCAACGGTATCCTGACCACCTTCTTATGACATACTATCACAAACTTCCTCTTGGACAACTAGTCCATTCCCACAATCACATCAAAGCTTCTACAACTTAACGGTATCAACTAACTCTAAGGGTTACGAACAATCGAATAGGATAACAAACGGATATCGAATCAAAGGCTAGAATGCATATAGGAGATTCCACATATGAAAATAGACGTGGATCAAATGACATAAGAATCCTTTAAAAGAAAGGATACGTCTATGCACCGAGTGAAAGCGCAAACGAAAGAAAATCAACAGGCGTACCACGACAAATGAACACATAAAAAAATATCAATACGAAAGACATAAATTCTTATATCAATTATCGACTTTACTCGAAAGGCCAAATTAAATAATGTTTTTATAAAAATCAATTTAAATTAAGAAAGTCACTTTAAGTATAAAAATCATTTTAAATAATAATGAAATTGTCTTAAATGTAATCTTTGAAAAATTCATTCTGGTTGTCATAAAAATCTAGAGATGGTTATCTAATGGTGTATCGTACCTTACCACTATGAATCACTTTAAACCTGCTTTTTATAATAAAATAAAATTTATTTAACCACTCAACAATTTTCATATCCTATTTGCATAGGCCATTTAACATATTCTATTTACAAAGATCATTTTAAACACAGTTTTTCTCAAACACTAACACAATTCTATTGTTTGAAAACGAAAGAAAATACCAGGAACCATATACTCAAAATAAAATCAAACGAACTCGTACAAGAAAACTCATGCAAGACGTTACGTACTCAAAAGAAAACGTAAGGTCTTATCCAAAATAACGATCAATAGAGCAAACCTAAAAGCATCGATACTAACACGTCGCCAACGGGTTACGAAAACCAAGGGATATACAACCAAGGGAGTAATGATCCACACTAATATGTTAGGAACAATTATCGCTTAAAAGAAACGTTTGATACTCAAACGAGTATTCAATGCAACGAAAGAACTAACGAAACGCGCTTATATCCGAAAGAGCGGATCCAAACAACCAATATACATCAAGACGTCGAATAGGAAAAATCGGGTATCCTTACTAACAAAGTACGATGAAAGGATGCTAAGCTTAGACTTAGGAAATTCAAACAAACAACCGAGCAAACGAGCAACCTCTATAATAGTAATAATACTAGGTATCCGCAAGTACTAGATAGAAGAGAAACTTACTATCTATACACTCAATTTAACATATCCTCCAATTAGGGTAAGAGAATAATTCTCTACCCATACCACCATTCTTATCATGAATACACATATAAAAAACATATTACACTGCCACCTTACAACCAAACACAAATAAATGCAATCATGGTCACAAGTCTACGTGTGTGATGCCTTTATAATTATGTTGGCCACCATAATTATAAGTGCCTCCTTTCACATGTGTACTTACTTCCAAGACTACCCATTTCAATCATAATTCACATATAAGCACATATAACACATTGCACATCTTAAACCACTCCAACTTAACACATAAAGGATGCTCCATCAAATAACTACTTACTTATATCAAAATAAAATCGAAACGAGATAAAGGAACGAAAGTCTCACAACGACGAGGTAAAGGATGGGATAAACTTATGATGGGCCTTGCTTGGGTTTGACTTTGCCTCCGCAAGAATCACACGACTCCGCGGTCCAGCCCTATTACGCGCATCCGACAAACGATCAACTATCCTATCTCATTCGGTTCCACAAGAGGCTCCTTATAACGCTTAAGTCCAGTTGGGAAAACGGTTCCCCAACGAGACTTCTTACGGGTAGGGGAAAAACATAGCTAAAATACTAAGAAAGTAATACATATCATATCAGATAATGGTAGGCAAAATAACTAAAATGACAACTTAGCAAAATACGAGATATATAAGCTATACAAAAATTGAGGGGAAGCATAGCAGTAGGGGTGTGCACGGTTCGGTTTGGGTCTGTTTTTGGCTAAAAACGAAACCGAACCGAAATATTCGGTTACCAAAACCGTCCTGTTTTTGGCGGTTCGATTTTTTCGGTTTATTACCGGTTTCGTTTCGGTTTTTTCGGTTTTAAACCGTTTATATTTTGCTGTGGCCAATTTATATAAAAAAAATTGTTTTACGTTGAAAATCGGTTATTATTCTTTACTTTTTTTGTCAATTTGAGTCTAATAATGTTTATTCCAAATTTCTGTAATTACACACATCTACATGAGACACACACACATGCAAATAAATATATACATAGTATGATCATTATCACTTATGTAACGATATATTGTCAAATAAACACATTTCACATTACTTTTACTTAATAGTTTTATGTAAAACTTTGATAGCTCCTAATTTATACATGTTTACGCTATCAAATGTCCACGATAATTGCTCCTTTTTATGTGTTTTGATTAGATATGATGCTAAATTTCTCTTAAGGTGTATTTTAGTGTTTATATGGAGTAAATGGTGGAAAGACACGGAAAGTGACGAGAAATGAATTAAATATTGAAGAGTGAAAGATTTGGATACGTTGCAATGATTTGGTCATAACTTCTTCGCCCGAGCTCCGTTTTAGTTGATTCAAAAGGCCACGGAAAAGGAAAAATAAATCTTTATTTTTATGAGATAATATATCCGAAAATCTAATGTGAAAGTGTTCCCTACATTTTGATTTTTACCCTAACCCTAAATATATCATCCGCCCCCATCCATCCTTATCTCTCTCCTCAGACATAAGACATCCTCCATCCTTTCTTTCAGTTGTGAGTAGTCACCAAACACACCAAATCAAGATAAATCTCCTATCTCTTAACAAAAAAAATCACATCCATTTTTAGAACTCCACTTAAAACGAATCAATCCAAACTCAACCATTTGTACATTCTTATCACTGCATATCATACAAATCAAAACACATAAACAACCTTCTGATTCTTGTTAGCACGAATCGAAAACCCATGAAACGTTTAAGTCATTAATCGGCTACAAGATCCCTTTGAGGGTCTTGGGTAAGGTTTGCTCATGCTTGTGTGTCTTTGACCGAAATTAGTGAGGAATGAGACAATCTTGTCTTGGTTCATCACTATCACTTTCAAAAAATAACAAAGCTTTTAAGATTTACATAGATCAATGATGAATTTTCTCTCGTGTTTTTGGTCTTTTTAAAAAATTACAACTTCAATGTAAAACACGAAAAGAGAGGAAGGGATAGGGTAGATTGGTTTTGTTGTTGTGTAGAGATGAAGAATGGAATTAGGAATAGTGGATTTGAGTTGAATTTGAGTTGTTGTGGCTGTTGTAAATGTTTATTGTTCCGTCATTCTATCTGTTTTCTTTGTCGATAAGACTGTGGATTCAGTGTCGTAAATTCGGAATCACATCGAAATTGAAATTTCGATATTTACTGTCGACATTTCATTCTTGATATAGCTCTGTAGTATAGACAAGTTATTTATAGCAGTGTGCTTTTGTTGTAATCTTGATACAGATCTGTTCTTTTTCTCCCTGTCAATCTCGATAAAAACAATTTCGAAACCCATTTTCAGAATAAACAGTTAGAGTACAGAGTTTGACCAAAGCTTCCGAGTTTGACTTCCGAATTTGTAGTTTGACCAGATCTAACAAACTTTGACCAGATCTAACGAACTTTGACCAGTCAACTGTCGAGTTTGACTACTGAATATGATATTACTTCCGAGTTTGATGTTAAACAGTTCCGAATTTGTTAAATCAGCAGATTTAGCACATTTTATAACCGAATCTGACCGAGTTTGTTCTTACGATAAAACCGTAAGCAGCCAAACTCGATCATATCAAACATACTCGAAAAAGTAAAATAATCTGCTGAAATAAGCTGTAAAACTGCTAAACATCGAAATAGGCTCAAATAAGCTGCTGGACTGATAATCAGAACTGAATAACCAGAAATAAGCCAGAATAAGCAGAACCGAAAAAGTTGTAAACATCACGAATCGCTCCTGCAGCTCTGATACCACTTATTAGGTTTCTCGATTCATGATCTCAGGAGGTCGGGGATGATGGAAAAATATAAAAGCCATTTTAGAGAGAGAAATTGATTTATTAATGAATGATTAGTGAAATTACAATTATGAGGTTCACCCCTCTAAGGAAGATTAGAGGGGGTATTTATAGTCTAAACACAAGCCATCTTTAGGCTAATTACACTTCTAGTCCTTGTGTTTAAGACTATTTAGAAACTAATGTAAATACCATATGGACACCATATTTTTAATCCTAACATATACCATATTGCACATCTTAAACCACTCCAACTTAACACATAAAGGATGCTCCATCACATAACTACTTACTTATATAAAAAAACGAAACGACATAAAGGAACGAATGTTTCGCAACAATTCCCAAAATACAAAATATTCGAAAGAAATAATCAATAATAACATGACGAGGTAAAGGAAGGGATAAACTTATGTTGGGCCTCGCTTGGGTTTGACTTTGCCTCTGCAAGAATCACCCTACTCCGCGGGTCCAGCCCTATTACGCGCATCTGAAAAATGATCAACTATCCTATCTCCTTCGATTCCACAAGAGGCTCATCTTATGGATCCTTATAACGCTTAAGTCCAGTTGGGAATACAGTTCCCTAACGAGACTTCTTACAGGTAAGGGAAAAACATAGCTAAAATACCAAGAAAGTAATATATATCATATCAGATAATGGTAGACAAAATGACTAAATGAAAACTTAACAAAAATAAGAAATATGAGCTATGCAATATAGCGGGGAAGCATAGCAGTTATAACATTAAACACTTAAGCCCTAAATGCATCTACATAAAGGACCCCTAGGTTATAGTCTAGGCTCAACCACCTACTTCTCTATAACCTAGCTCTGATACCAATCTGTCACACCCCACCAAGGCAGAAACGCAAGGCGCGATGAGAAAGGGAATCATCATAACACATTGGCGTCTATATAGAGAAACTAAAACATGCATAAAACACAAGGTATAGACAGGCAGTGTCATGAAAATACCCAAACACATCAACAAAAGTCAAAAGGCGTTTGACATTGAAATAAAGGCAATTCATGTCAATGTCATGAGATGCAAACATTTAAAAATCCAAACATTTAAACATCCAAACAAACAAGTCAAATAACATCCATTATCCAAAACAAATAATGAAATCTAGATAACTAAACTTCGCCAGCTGCCTACGGTCCATCTAGCCACTTTTGCTAACTTTAATCTCATCCTGCTAAATAACTGAAAATGATGCTTATACGTCAACACAATGGTTGGTGAGAAACATAGGTTTTCAGACACACATATTCAATCCATTATCAAAATCATTAACCGAATTAATGTGATCATAAAACAACACTTTTGCATGATAATTATGCTAACTAACATACAAGCTAACATGCAATTCAATCCAAATCCAATCAATCAAACACCAAGAAAACGACCTCAATCGCTCTTGGATCAATCTAAATCCTTATCCCTCTAGCTCAGACCAGAGATACCCAAAAGTAACCTTCCCGACTAGACATCAGTACCATACCAACACTCTTTCCCTCTAGTTCAGACCAGAGATACCCAAAGATAACCCTTGCAACTAGGCACATCACATAACCAAATCTTATTCCTTCTAGCTCAGGCCGAAGATACCCGCAGGTAACCCTCCTGACTAGACAACAATACCTTCCACTAAGCAGGCCGGAGATACTCGCAAGTAATCCTCCTGACTTAGCTCACACATCATAGTCCATGACATGTAGCACATAATGCACATTAGTTACATGCTAGTCCATGCATTTACACTACAACATAATCACATCAATTTAAAACTCTTTTCAACACTTGCATCATTTCCATCCCAAGTTTAAAACAATTTAAAAAGTGGGACTATGTAACTTACCTGAATGCTCAAAACGCAGCTTCCAATTCCTATCACGCAACTATACAAACAAATAAACACGGTTACACGCGACCAAGCTAAAAGCTCTAGTCTATGTAACACATATATGATGGATGTCTAAGGGTTTGATTAACCATCATGGGTCACCCGACACCATGCCCAACCTTAACCACTTCATTAACACATTACACTAGTTAACTACAATTTATTTAAAAATGCAGAATTTTAGTGTATCTTTACCAACTTAAAAACCATACTTTCTTACCTTAATAAATTATACTAAAAATCTCCTAAGTTCATTTATGAGTTTACTAACCACCTTGTGATTCCCAAGTACCCATTACATGCACAACTATCCCAAATAAAATCAAACTTCAAAACTGTCCCAATTTGGATCTGATTGCAGACTAAAAAGTATGGCCTTAAATATCATACTTAGACACACAATCAGAAGCTCTCCTTCTAGGGATTCTTTATATACGTATAGAACTTAACTATTGTAGATTGGCTAACCTTAATTCCACTTTTAAGTTAGGGTTTTACCCTCTTAAACATGACCTAAATCTGACCCGTATTTACTGTTTTGACAACTTTTCTTGTAACCAATATTTAACCAACTTCCAGAACTCCAAATCATTCGAGGCCAGACTTTTTGAAAAATAGACTCTTTGAAATACAATTTAGGCTTTTGAATCATATCAAAACACGTTTTTAACATCTAGATATCATCAGTTGAACACAGCCCTAAATTATGCTCAACTCTAAATCATGAATTAAAGCGATTTAAACCTAACCGTTTACATTAATAAGATCCTAATTAAACTCTAAACACTCCAACATGATTAAAACTTCCTTAATTACAGAAGATTTTATAACCCTAATGATTCATCATATTAATTGTTACATGATTTAAAGAAAACTAAACAAAAGCTTAATTGAAACATACCTAAACCTTGATTCTTGAATCACTAAATCACCAACTTGTTCTTGATTAAAAAAATCTTTTTTTCTTCTCTTGAAGGTTTGGTCGATCACAGGGAAAAGGGAGAGAAAAAGTGATTTAGGGTTGAATTGGTTTTGTATTTATATCCATAGAATCCTAATTAGAGTAAAACTTTATTTCCTTTTTTCCCTTTTATTTTAACCGGCCCACAACACCCCTTAATTATATATTTTTTTATTTTTTTATTTAATTATTAATTAACTAATTATCTTAATTACTTTAAATTTTCATAAAAACCTAAACTAATTTGGGTAAACCTTTTCACATAAACACAACTACTTAACTTTTTAAAAATAACTTTTCATTCCACTTTTTCACTTTCTATATTTAGAAAGTCCACTATAATTTTACAAATTTCACTCACTTCACTTATTTCCATCATGCTACATTTCCCATTAACTCTTAACACAAAATTATCAAATCATTGACGTAGCATTGCATGCTATACGTCAATACTTTCCATTTTCACTATACGTGAACAAATGGAATACTTATCACTAAACACAAACGCACTCAAAATGAGATGCCCATACACCTCAAAATGATATCATGCACCTATTCAAACCATTTAGCACACATATATAACACATAGCACATAAGAATCACACACAACGAACTCTTAGCCATTTCTAAAGGTATTACTAACATGATTAAATCACGGGTGTCACAGAAACCATGTCAGAATTAGCCCACTTCTCAACCAACTTTGAATTCCTCCTTATTTTTACCTAGCTCATCATCATTTTCAATCGCATTAAGCGCATCAAACGAGTTAGAAGTACTTGTCTCTTGTCTAATCAATCCATCTTGCTTCTTAGTACCGCTTGAGCTAGCACCATTCTTTTTAGAGACAGGTTGATAAACTTGTTTAGTCGGCTTAAACTGAAGTTGAGCTTCGCTATGCTTCTTCAAATTCTTCAACACATCTAAGGCAACTTTCTTAGAACATTCATCAAGGACGTGACCCAAAATCTTGCCACTCGAGCATCTTGAAAGGTGTCTACTTATACTTAACATGAATAGTACTCATAGTATAACCTTCGCCCATAAATTTTGGAACAACAACCACTAAAGTATCTTTCAACTCTACATCAGCTCGTAACTCAACCATGGCTCTTACATAGCTCGACCTACCCCAAGAATCTGTACACATAGTTGATGTATAAGAGCTAACCATCAGAGGAGTGCGAAGTTTGGTTAATAGCACTTAAACCATTTTCAGTCAATACGGTAATAGGGATATTATGAAACTTTACCCAAATAGTGATATTACACGCATCCTCCTTCATAATGTTAGCATCCAATATCCACTTTTTTAGAATAAATGGCACGTTGTGAATTAAAAAAGGGTCATTCTCAATCATAGCATACATCCCATCTTTAGAACTAAACTTGAACAAAAACATGTCTTTAGTGCCCATCATCTATTTAATAGGGCCATATTTACTTCAAGTATTCTTCATCTAGTTCTCAACAACCAGATAAGCCACACGGTTACCTAAAAAGAATCTATACACAGTATTACTAAGCCGTTGAAGCATAAAAAAACTAAATCTATTAAGATAGCTACGTCCGCCCCATTAACAACCCGTGCAAGCAATGTACCCAAATTAATAGTTTTCCTACTCGGTTCATCATTTAACAACTTAGCATCGAAATTGGCCCCGTAGTGTTATCACCACTACATGCTTTGGGCGACTCCACATTCAAATGCATAGCAATATCTGCCCTATCTTCAGTAGGTTTTCTAGAATTATTTCTCAACGTGTTCAATTCAGCACATAGATTTCCCATGTTCATATCCGCATCAGGAGTACTACTCATAGCCTTGTTACCATAATCTATTTCCTTTGATGAATCATCAGCCGAACCATGTTGTTTTTCCTTTACACCTCTCCCCCTCTCCCTCTTGGACTCAAGAACCCCTCTCCATACCCAACACATACACGAAACACCAATCAGTCCTAGAAACCTAAACGGACTAGACCACCAACTGTAACACACGTACACGTCCAAACACAAAATCCCAACACGATGTATTAGCTATAAGCACCATGAATCATCAATAAATTAAACACCAAGAAAAATAACACCGAACCAGAACCAAACTAACAAGAAATATAAACCCTAGATAAGATTTAATATCATATCAGCTTTAATGCAACGCAAGGAGAATAAATAATAACACTAAACTGACCAGAAGGTCGACTTAGGGATAAATTAATCTCAACTCCAAGAAAAATGTAATCAGCAATTAGGTAAGATGATCAAACAGATATATTAAACCCTAACTAGTGATAATGAGAAAAGAAACCATAAACAACGAATTTAAAACCCTAACTCATAGCGATTAGTATTGAGTAACAAACAAAAGCGAGTTTGAATGAGACCGAATAACATAATCGTTGGTAGCAGAAGTTTAGAATCGATACAAGAAGAAAATTCGATTAGAGTTTAATGATAGATTGCCAAAATCGCCAAGGGAGAGGGAGGTTTTTTTATGTGACTTTATTTCTCATGCGAATGTAATATAAGTCATGCTCTAACTTATTCAAATAACTATATCATTTATTTAATTTTTTTATCAACTACAAGTGCAACTCCTCAATGATATTTCATCTACTCGTCCATACCTTCACGGCTTTACCATATTCATGAATTCAACAATCTAACTCAAATTAAGGAAAAAATGTATTTATGATCCAAGTAATGAAGGTCAACAAATTTTCTTGTAAAGCTCGATCTATTAGAGGTTATGTCAAAGAAAACATAAAAAATATTTTTATTATAAGAAAAAATGAAAATCTTTATTGAAACATTACGACTTACAAATGGAGTGAATTTGTAAAATTTCAGTATGGTTTGACAAATGGAGTGAATTTGGTATCCTGTTTTCATATCTTTCTTATAGGGCACTCTATGATACCAGGTTAGCTCATGATTGCACATTGAAAGATATGTTGGACCAATAATGTTATAAACAGAAAGTTAGGGTACCTAATATGTATTATAGTTAGTTAAGTTAGTTATTTGGCAGTTACAAATGAAAGGACACGACTGTTGGATCAAATGAACCAACACAACCTTTCACTCGTACCTTTTCATTTTGTATAAATAGATAGACATGTAAAACAATCAAGTATGATGACAGATTAATAGAAGTTAAGTTTATTTCATAGTTTCTGGTATATCGTGAATCATAGATCTACACGTTTAGGGCTTATATTTAGCATCAGAGCTTGGTTTGGTTGTTAACCAAATCATCATATACCAGTTTTTGTCCCTGTTTTGAATCAAGAAAAACCATTTTGGTTAGATAGAATAAGGAAATGGGGAGTATATGATATGATGGTTTGTATACTATGAAAGAATAATGAAGAATCCCATCCACACTTGTTTTTACATGTTCTTACTCATGCCAGATTTGGAATAAAGTTCAAGAAATAATGGATTATAAGGTGAAGGCAACCAATTAGGATATGATCATTGAGGAACTGTCTAAAAAATAGAATGGTAATAGTACCTAGAGTATAATTAGAAGATTATGTTTGGCTGCTACTATTGTGTATCATGTATGGCAAGAGAGAAACTATAGACTGTTTAAAGATGGAAATTCTAATTGGGAGAATGTGTTTCAAAAGATAGTAGATAGTGTGAAGATCAAGCTAATGGGATTAAAGGCTGTACACACATCACATGTTAAGAATGTTGAAAACAAATGGAACATTAGGTTCTAAAATGTGATTCATGAAGCATAAATAATCTCTTGTAGGATGTTTGGGATAGTTCTTATGAGAAGTTGAAATTCCAATATAAAGGATGTGGAAGAATGAACCATATATAGAGAATGCTTAAGGGATAGTAGATGGCTAATAACTTGAGGCTGAAAAGATCTATCAAGGACTGCTTGGTTATTAGCCTTTTTGTGAGGATGTAGCTATATAAGTACCGATAATAAAGCCAATTGATTTAGTCAAGTAAGCCTTATAAGGTAGTTTCCTGCTTGACATTCTAATGGACGGAGTCTAGTCATGATGATGCCTTTTTCTCTGTGAATTTCCCTCCATATTTTGAGGATGTAGCAGCAATTTTAGAGCTGAAGGGGACTGAGATTTAGGCAATGTAGTTATGATAGGAATTGTTCTTGAGTGTCTCTTTATATAAGAGTGATGCCAGTTGAGCTGGAAATGTACCTCTTTGTAACAGAAGCTCAATGAAATTAGACTTTTACTCTTTTTATGTGAAGCCTTGGTATAAGAGCCTCTGGATTGAGTGTTTGGGGGACACTATTCTCAGGAAGGGTGTTTATACTAGGAGGAAATATAGTTATAATAGAGGTTTCTCCATGGCTGCCTAGTTTTGTCTCTCAATAATAAGCTAAAAGATGGTGAATTGATTTGTTTTTTTTGTTTTTTTTGAACAACGGAAATAATATATATAAAAAAACTCTAACAAGGTGCCAGAGGAAAGTTATAAAATGTTACAACAAGTTCTTACAAGCCAAAATTGGATCTCGAATCCAATCAATCCATAAGGGATGTGACTTTTTGAGCCTATGGGTAATCCATGAGTGGGAGAGAAGCTTGATTTCTTCCTTTAAAATGTCTTTACAATGGGGCTTTAAGTCAAAACAAACCCGGTTCCTAAAATGCCAAATAACCCATGTAATAGCCTGGACAACGACATCAAAACATAATTTCGATAGGGTATTAAGATTTGTCGATGCTCCCCACTCGATTAGTTTTGCAATTGCTTCAGATAGTCATCTAAACCCCACCAGTATACTATTTTCATCCATAATGAAGCAGCCAAAAAGCAATCAACAAATAGATGCTGGTTCGATTCCAAGTCCTCATCACATACCGGGCATCTTTTTGAGTGGACGTCGATCCCTTTATCATCTAGGTTGTAACGAGTAGGAAGACGATCAAGTCCTAACCGCCAAGAGTGGATATTTATTTTGATGGGAAGAATCTTATTCCATCTTGTTTGATTTCTATTCGGCTCCAAAATTGAATTGTCAATTTTAACTCTTAAGTATGAAACAGAGTAGGAGTTGGAGGTGTTTAAATTACATACCCAAGCATCTAGAATATTGTTTTTGTCGACATCCCGAAGTAAAAGGAGCATGTCCAACAACTAAGATTGTTCCAAGCCCACTCGAATGGGCCGACACCAGTTCCATGTTCTAGATTTTGGCTGATGAAGAAGATTACATCTATCACTTACTTTGCATTCTTTAAAATCCTCAAGTGAGAACAACCGAGAAAACAATGATCTTATAGTATAATTTCCTAACCAATCGTCACTCCAAAATGACACGAAAGACCCGTTTCTAATTTTTCGACAAAAGATGGAATGTAAATCTATGTTGGCAGTTTTGAGGAAAGAGTTCAAGTCGATAATAACCTTCTAGGGGATGTTTTTTGGCCTCAAGCTAGTAGGATACAAATTAATGCCACCATTAGGACCATAAATGGAAGTGATGGTGTTTCGCCATAAAGCATTTTTGTCATTGTGAAATCACCACCACCATTTTGCTAACATAGCAAGGTTTGCGGCTTGAAGACTACCAATACCAAGTCCCCACGAGTAGAAGGAGAAAAAACTTTTTTCCAAGCAACCCAAGCCAATTTATTAGATTGTATCGAACCACCCCAAAAGAAGTTGCGCCTCAACTTCTCAAGATATTTAAGAACACACTTTGGAGCTTTAAATAGGGAGAAAAAGTAAGTCTCGAGTGCACCAAGAACCAATTTTACGAGAGTTAACCTACCGCCATAAGAAAGAGTGTGAGCTTTCCAAGAAAATAATCTTTTATGGAACTTTTCAATGACGGGTTTCCAGTTGCAAGCCTTATTCATATTAGCACCGATCGGAAGGCCTAGATATAAATAGGGGAGGGCGGATGGTTCACAACAGAGGATGGAGGCAAAGTGTATGGTCTCGTTTGTAGAGACTCTAATTCTAAAAAAAGTACTTTTAGAGAAGTTGAATTTTAAACCAGATGACAAATGGAAGCAATTTAAAATGCGAAAAAGGTTTTTGGCATTAGTAAGTGACCATTTACCTATTAGGAGGGCGTCATCCGCAAATCGAAGGTTTGAGATATCAACTTTACCAGAACCTACTTTAACCCCTTCAAAAATGTTCTTAGACTTTGCTTCTTCAAGAGAGACATGAAATGCTTCCATTGCTAATATAAAAAGGAAGGGAGAAAGAGGGTCACCTTGTCGTAAACCTTTTTTAATCTTTGAATTCTTTTATTGAGGACCCATTGACAAGAACCGAGCCGTAGACTGAATTGAGACACCTTTAAATCCAAGATCACCATTTAAGAGTGAAACCCATTTGTTCCATTGTATGATCAAAGAAGTTCCAATCAAGAGAGTCGAACGCTTTCTCGAAGTCAACTTTTAAGATAAAAAGTTTTTCTTTATTTTTTGTTGCCCATGAAATAATTTCATTGACCATGAGGGGTCCGTCGGTGATTTGTCTACCTTTTACAAAGGCCGTTTGGACTTCACTAACGACTGAGTGAACAACTTGTTGTAGCCGGTTTGCAAGAACTTTTGCGAATTGATTTGTATCGTGAATGTTTGTATTCTGTTTTGTTATCTCTGTGTATCAGCTGCTGGGATTGTCCAGACATGTTGTAGTCCTCATGTTGTGTATGATTTTATCTTATTAATATAATTCATCATTTACCAAAAAAAACATTACGACTTACAAGTTTTAAAGCTCTTAACAAAAGAAATCGCTTTAAGCCTTAATTTTGTCATGATCTCAAGATGGCCCTATAGCTTAAAGCGGGCGTCTGGTTCGCAAAATATTTTTGATAAAATTGTTAAAAATATTGTAATCTTAATAAACTGTAGTATGAATGAGCTAGAACATTAATGAATTGAAA
>BQNB010101044.1:7345-24565 GCA_026074375.1 Tanacetum coccineum | reverse complement strand
TTTAGGAGGTCTGAAACCTATCAGCCCTAGATAGATCTTTTAAGCCTGTGAAGGATACAGAGTACCTAATGTAATCAGAAGTAACTCTGTGAGAGACTCTAACAAAACAATCTATTGTTCACGCGGAAAATAAACAATAGTGCTAAAGAACTAAATACAATACTTTGATCCTCTATGGATCTTTTCTATTAGTCGTAAACCTGTTTCTTGATTGTTCAAAATCCCCTTTTTAAACCTAAACCGTGTGGTTTCATTTATAGATATGAAACCCTAAACTAATTCTCCTAGAATTACGTTTGCATGAGTGATAAGTGTTAAATTGTATACATAAAATACCCAGGATTTTGCCAATAAAAGCCAAAACAATATGCCAAAAGATGGAAATATGTGTGCTTTTGTGTCTCAACGTGCAGGAAAGGATATCAAAGTCAAAAAAGAGAAAAAAACGAGCAAAAACCGACAAGAAACGGAAAAGACAAGTGATCAAGTAAAGACATGAGGAAAGATATCAAAGCCGGATCAGCCCGAAACAAGGAAAAAGTCAAATTAAGTCAAAGGAGGTCAAAATGATGAAAAGTCAAGTCAAAGTTTGAAGTGAAATGACCATTCTACCCTTTGAAGTGGATGCAAAATTACCAAAAATACCCTTGGGCCATTCTTCTACACCATTCGGCCCAATAAAAGCCCAAAATCAAAACCATTTCTAGTTTACTAAACTACAAGGACCAGAAATGCAATTTTCAAATTTCACTTTTACACTACACTATGAAGAAAGAAACAGAGACTAGTTTGCAATACCACCCACCCAAAGTTTTCAAATCAAACCGGGCATAACTTCTCCCTAACTGCTTCATACTGCATTTTCCTCTCCCGCAAAACACCCAACAAACCCCAAATCTCAAACTCATTCTATACTACATTTATGGAAAAGAAACAAGGGCTAGTTATGTAATTACTCCAAAGTTTCAAACCAAGCGCGGGTTTAACTTTTCCCCTAACCGTTTTATAACGGTTTTTCCTGCCAAAACTCGAACAAACCCAAATTTCCCAAATCTCTTCCCCGTTTCTCCCAACTCTCATCCCACCTCGTATTTACCATCTCCACGTCATTTTTATGACGTAGCAACCTCCCATTGGTGCGAACACCTCACCAATTACATCCAACGGCTTAAGATTCAAATGAAAAAGATCCAACGGCTGTGAAGGATTGAAGTTCTCATTTTCTTTTCATTTATTTTCCTATAAATAGAAGCTTAACATTCAGAGGAGGAGAGTAGTTTTAGAGAGTTAGTTAAATTTCCTTTGTAATTTTCTTTTCGTGTACTGTTCATCGTTGCAATTAAGTTTTTTAAATCTTTCAATTCAGTTGTACTTCTTGTTTCTTCTTTTGTACTCTTCTTCTAAAAGTAATAAAGCTAATTCAGTTGTGTTTGTGTTCAAGTTTTCAAGAAATAAGCTAGTTTTAGCTAATAAGCTTGAAATAAGCTCAATTTAGCTTATTTTGTTTCCTTTAGTTCACAAGTTGTTCAAATTTTGTTAAAAGTCTTTTAAACACTGTTTTTGTCTACTTTTATTCACCTCTATTCATTTGAGTTCAAGTTGATTGAATTTGGAAGCAATGAGGAGTAATAAGCTCAAAGAAGCTTATTGAGCTTAAGCTCTTGGTCTAGAGGCTAGGAGCCATTAGGACATTGAGTTTTAAGGTCATTCACTCAGAAAGAGTGGCCTAGTGTCTGAGATTACAAAAATTCAGGTTTCACTCTCTAATTTTCATTATAGCATTTGAAACTTAATCTAGATGCTTATTGTGAATTCAGAAATGCTTATTCCTTATTAAAGTGTGTTAAGTTGATCATTAGTTTTATCTGTTTTTAATTTTCCATTACCTATTCTAGTTAAATAAACCTTTTAGTTAAATCTGTTTTAACTAGTGTCAAATTCCTAGCTGAGTAACTAGCTTATTTCTTTTAATAAGCTGTAGATTTTAGTGCTTAAATAGGTTAATTAGATTAGTTAAAGTTAGAGTAGATATAAGGTTTTAGCAGATTTAGTTTTAAAAATAGATTTTAAGTGAAATTTAGTAATGACAGTTTAGTTAAGTAGTGTTTGGGTTAAGGTGTTTTTGACTTTAAAAGTCAACATGATTCTGTCAAAATACTTTACATAGTTTAGATTTTCAGAGTTATCAAGTTTAAAAGAGGATTTGAAAGTTAGTTTGTAGAATTTCAAAATTTAGAAGCACCAGGGCAGTTTTAAGTTCAAGTAGTTTTAGAGTTTAGTGATTTAAAGCATTTTAGAGTTCAATTTTGGTTAGTGTACACTTAGATACATTTAGTGAGTTGGTTTATGAGTTCTAACCTTAGAAATTTTGCCTGCACTTAGGTATTTGCCAATTATATCAGCATAAGCAGTAGTAACTCAGTTACTACTGCTGATTCCCACCAACTTTCTAGCTACTTTTTAGTACTTGAAATTAGGAGATAGAATTTAGTTTTAAGCAATTTAATAGTACTCTATTAGCTCTTTAAAGATCATCTTTCAAGTTTCATTTTCAAGCTTTAAACTAGTTTTAATTGTTCTTACAAAAGTGGTATTAGCAGCAACTTGGATTTCAAAAATTGTCTTTTTGATTTCTATTTTCTAGTTGTTCATTCTAAATTCCTTTTATCTAGGTTCATTCTATAATCATAGTATAGCTTATTTTCAAAATTTCAATTTCTAGGATTTAAAATTGAGCTAGTTAGCTTATTAGCAATTGCTTAATTCCAGTCATTAAGCTGAACCTTAGCTTTTTAAGAACAAATTTCTTGTTAATCTAGTATACTTTTAGCTTATTTCTTTTTAGAAATCCTTAGCACACATCTTAAGCTTCTTATAGTATCTTTTGGTTTTTATTTTCATTGAGTAATAAGCTAGGAATAAGCAAAAGATTAGAAAAGTTAAAATTTCAAAGTAACTCTATAGTTTCTGTAATGCAGGTTTAGAAGCTTAATTTTTAGCTTATCTAGTTGATAAAATGTCAAAGGGCTTTTGTTAAAGTTGTAGAATTAAAGCTCAGGAACAACTTTGCTGTTTTAAGTTTTTGCTTATTTTCATTTTTGTAATAAGCTCAAAATTGCTTAAGTCGTAGGGTTTGTTTGGTACATTTTCAAAAGTTAAAGGTTGTCTGTTTTCATTATAGTGTAAATTCTAGTTACTTACCCCGCCTACCCTTTACTTTTATTCTTTGCATTTTCTACCCTGTCTTTTAGGATTAATAAAATAGTTTTTATATTTTTAAAATTAGTTTAATAAAATTAGGGTTTAGGTTTTAATTAGCAAAATTAGGGTTCAATTGCTTAGTAAAAATTGGGCATTTTCATACCATTAAATTTCTGCACATTTTTAGTAGTTAAAAATCATTTTTCTTTATTTTTCCAATTGAATTTGTATTTTCTAGAAATTAAAATAGGTTTTAGGTAATTTCTTTTTCTTAAGAAATTCATAGAAAATAGAAAAATAGTTGGAAAAATTTAATTCTTTTTGTAATAATTTTCTTTTTCATTCTAGTATTTTTGAAAAATAAAAATAGATTTTTAGTGTTAATTTTTAGAAAAAGTTTATTTTTAGTAATTCATTTTTCTTTAAAAAATCATAGAAAATTCAAAAATAGTTAAAAAATTCTAATTCTTTTTCAAATAATCCTTTATTAAATTTGGTGATTTTTAGGCATAATATTTTGTTAATATAAGTGCTTTAGATTTAAATTTCAGTTTTAGCTCACGTATTTATTTTTCGTGTATTAAAATTTCGTCTAGTTATTGTTATTAATTTGCTAATATATTCATAGTGTAATTCAAAGTTTAAAAAAATCCTTTTCACTAATGACTCGAATCCGAATTATTCCCAAATCTCAATTTCACAACTTCGTTGTGATACTACCCGAGAAGAATTCTTCCCGGATAAAAATATACTATTGTGTTTTCTTAAGTATGAGATTTTACCCTTTTATTTCTCTTGTTTAGAATAATTGGTGAAATTATCACGGGATTTAATACTATATAAATATATAAAAAATTACTATCTTTATCCAACCAACCCAGGTATTACTATTTACAATTTGGTGATCATGGTCCGGTATATTTGCCAATTGAATTTGCATATTTTGCATAACTGCTCATAAGCTTTGACAGTAGTTATCAAGAAATCGGACTAGACACACTGGTTAAGGAGGAACTGAGCGGACTTGGTATGGTGAGCTTGAAACGTCCGGGGTTGATTAATCTGGGTTGGTAAACTGTCCTTGATGAAATTATTACCCCGATTTGGTTAAAAAAATTGTTCCCCCGAATTTAGTTGAAATGGATACCCCCAATTATTTTGGTTGTTTTGATGTTTTGCTAGGAGGAAAACGGTAGTCGATTTGGTTTTGCAACCATCTAAGTCGTAACCTGGCTTTCCCTTGTTTTTATTAACTGCGGCGGCTTGTGACACTATTCTTGGATATGTCACTATAAAGTTGCCATCGTGGCTGGACAATTTTGGTTAGAATGACCACCCCCGCAAGTTACACAACTTTGCTCGACCGCTTTTATGGGAGTGGGAGCTGGAGTTTGGTTTTTCTTATCGAGAATCAATGCTCTAACCATATCTTTCAGCTCAGCAACATCGGATGAAACTGCTGGGGTAGAAAGCTCGACTCACTTTGGAAACAAATGGCCTTAGCTTCCCGTGATTGAACTAACTTAGAATTTGCTCTCGATGATTTTTATGCATTCTCGAGGCATTTAATCCAGAAAGTTACCACCCGCAAGGAGTTCAATGAATCTTGATCATTTGAATTTAGGGACAGTTATAGAATGTATGCGAGTTGATGCAATTCTGAACACCCAGAGCGGCATCCCCCCTAAGAAGAAAATGAATCGGTCCCATGCCTCGTCAAACTTTCCATCAAATTTTTGTTGAAATATCGTGATTTAATTTCAAGGATTTATTGTTTTAGAGGGAGGGAAGAATTTGTTAATGAATTTCAAAACAAGATCATGCCCATTAAGAATCAATCGAGGGGGTTCTTTTTCAAGCCAAATCCGCGGCCCCCTCGAGGGAAAAATGAAAAGCAACAAGCTTAACCGACTTACTCGTGACGTTTCGGAACTTCATCGTAGAAGTTGATGCTTGTTGAAATATCGATGTGAGCATTGGGTCCTTCTTTATCTTCCAAAAAATTGCTGTATTTTTGAACAAGATTAAGTAGACCATCTTGATCCAAAGTTGTTATCGCTAATTTCAGGGAACAACGATCGCATCCTCGTAACCCTCGTGGTTGCTATTCGAGTAATTGCCGCCATATGTACGAATTATCGCCATCGAACTAATGGGATATTTAAAGTTTCTTGTTGTTATTTGGTTTCTCAAGATTTGGTGATTCAACAGAAGTTTGTCGGACTTGTTGTTGTCGACGTTTACGGGCTTGAGAACGAGTGCGCATGCACAAAATAGAAATATAAAAAGAAAATTTACACTAATTTTTTTTTGGTTTTTTTCAATGATTTATTCACAATGTATTTTAACGGACAATGAGATAGGACAACTTCAACCAAATAATCTACTTACTTCACGGTAGCTCTCAAAATGATAAACGCACAGGTGAGCGGAGGAGTAGGAATAGCGCTAAGCTTATTTCTCCTATTTCGTCAGTTCCTCGAACAGACCCTCCTTATTACCCACTTTTTAGTTGTTACAATCAAATTGATGTGACCGAACGTCGTAAGATACACAAATACAAGTTTTTAAATCTTTATGTTCGATTTTTGGAACCAACAAGTTCACCGGAATTTTATTAGAAAATACTTTTAGTGAAAGTATTATATGAGTGATGAATTTTATTTCTTGATAAAGACAATGCTTTATATCTTATTGGTTTTCTTTGTTTTATAAAATATACTAAAAAGAAATTAAAAATATTTTCGCATTTTTATAAAAATAAAAGAATATTTACAAATTCCAACTCAGTTAGTCAAAACGTAACGATAATTCGTTGCACACAATCCTCACCTCGGCAGCGGCGCCAAAAATTGGATTCGATAGGTAATATACAATATTAAGATGAATAATACATAACAAAATATATATATAATATAATATATATATATAATATATATATCAACACAAGTCAAACTCTCAACCAGATTACCTTTAGCACAATGATTGGTCAATATTTCACCAATTAATTAAATAGATATAAATATATTTATTATATATATATAAATATATATAATATAAATATATAAATGATATATATAAATTTAGTGTTGTGACCGAATATGAGTCCCCGTCCGTTAAGACTCAACAAGGCATGAATGGAAAATCGAATGATCAATTGATACTCGATGTTTGAAGATTACGAAGAATATGATTGGTTTGCTATTTCTACAAGTTAAATAGCAAAAACGATATATAAAAACCTAAAAAACGAAAGCTATATAACTTAAAAACTAAAACGTGCACGAAAACTAGGTCCAAAACCAAAATTTGCAATATTAAACACTAGAACAATGTTTAAATAACTAAAATAGTATTCTACTTGCCCTAAAATACACAAGTTTGAAAAAAAACTAGACTAAAAACGAGTTCGTTGACCAAAAACGGACGAATCCCGATGCTTTAAAAAGTGAAATTTGTAAAAAAACCCCTACAAGAAAACAAACTAATTATTCCTATAAACTAGATGACAAAAGAAAAAAAAATTAAAAAGTTAATATTTATTCTGACTATTATTTTATTTTTTTATGATTATTTTTAAAGTTTTAAACAAAATACCTTATAAATAAATACTAAACGTTTACAAAAAATTCTAGAAAAATTACACAAAATAGCTTAAAGAATGAAGGTCCTAAGAAAAATATAAAAAGTTGCACAGCTTATCAAATAAGCAGTGAAATAAGCTCAAACAGCTTATTGCACAAATGGGCCAACAAGCTCTTAAATAATAAATCCAACAAACCACTACCACGGATGAAGCTATTGTACAGAGCTAGTGTTGTGGGTTAAAGGGTTGATGCTTGTTTGAGGTCATGGTTATCGAGCCCAGCTCCCTCTGACTTCCAAGCTTCCCTTTCTATTTTTTTTTTCAAAATTTTTTTTTTTTACAAACTTAAAGAGGACTTATAAATAAGCAATTTTCTTAACTATAAGTTTTTACAAAAGCTTATGAATAAGCCAGAAAAAGCACTTAGAATAGACAGAATGCTTATTAAGCTAAACGGCTTTTTTTCTTATTGATTTTGAATTAAAAAAGCTACAATGTCTAACAACTATAAAAAGTAAGATTAAGCTAACACCTAATAAGCTAAAGCTAACCTAAATAAGCAAATTAGAAAGGGAATTAAGCTGTAAAAAGCTTAATAAGCTACTGACACAAGTATTAGTGCAAAACAGACAAAGGGGCACCTTGAGGCTTATTTTTAAGCACTCAAAAGGGGGTCCTAAGCTTAAAGTTGCAGGTCTTAAATATTAGCTTATAATATTCCTAAAAGTGCAAAAAGATTAAAGATTTAGTCATAAATAAGCCAAGAAAAAGGTGTGCCAATTGGCTGTTTTGCACCAGGGCAAAAACAAAGCCAAACAGCCCTTTAAGACACTTTAGGCTTATAAATAAGCCCTAAGACAGACCCTTAATCACTTATAAGCTATAAAAAGGAAAAGAGGACATAAAAAACTATAAGAAAAAGCAGACTTCAATTATTTTGAACAACTAATAAGCTAAAAAAAGCTAATTAAAAAGAGCAGTATTAACTTTAAAGTTAATACTGCCAAAGGTGTTTTAAAATGAAAAAGGCTTTAAAAAGCTAAACTATGGGCTGAATTAAACTAGAATAAGCTGAAATGAACTTAGTCTAAACTAATAAGCAATTGTAAACCTAAATAAGCCAAGGGAATAAGCAAATAAACTCAAATAAGCCATTTTCCCAAAATGGGTAAAAAAAATTCTACAAAACAGCCCTTGGAGCTTTTGGCTTAAAAATAAGCTGGGCAAAATGCATCCTAGTCCAAAAAAAGCAAAACAGATTGAGTATTAAGCTCATAGACCAAAATCAAGACTCAAAAGCATTTTTGAAACTCTGAAAAGCCAGAATAAGCTAATGAAAAAGCTCAAAATTCATTTTTAACTACTATCCAAATTTTTGTTGCTAAGTCCTTAAACTACAAAATCACCCTATTCTAACTCTTACTCTATGCAATAAAACTCTCAAAAATGAACATGTAAATGAAACTAAAAGACACTTTAACGCGAATATCAGAAAAATAAGCTATTCCCTACAAAAGGAAAATAACCTCAGATACACTACATGGGCTATTTTAAACCATATTTATTATGAGAATTAATGTAGAAAAACTCGATAAAACTACTTATTAGACTATAAATACCTAAAATGAAATTAAATTAAAGTACCCAACCATGACAATACCCAGTTGACCTATTTCACCCCTATCCCAAACACCCCTTTAAGGTTCAAAAAGGACTTTAAAAGGCAAATAAGCTAATTAATCTTTTAGATCTGATAGAAAATTAACTAAAAAGAATAATAAGCATAAATTAACAACAAATAAGACTTAAATAAGCTAAAGCAGGATAAGCATAACATAAGTAAATATGAAATTTAAGAGGTAAAAAAAGAGTTGTCTTTGTCCTGCGCTTAACAAGGACCTCTTAAGCCCTTAAAGGCTTAATATCTACGAGCTCTAGCAAAGTAAAAGCTTGTAAATAAGCCAATATGCCCATCGCAATAATGACTTATCACCATGGCTTATTTTGATCACTTTTTTTCAAACAAAAGCGTATGAAACTTTAACTATGGAAATTGAAGTCCTCCTCAAAACCTTAAATAGCTTCTATAAGACTTATAGACTATGTGGTGAATTGGAAGACAATAAGTTTCAAGAAGAAATTGGATTTTAAATAACTTTTTGTAATTAACCTTGAAAAATAAGTACACAGGGCTGGAAATTTAAAGACAGTAAATAAGCATAAAAATCATTGAAATTAAAAAATACAAACTAAATGGATCCCACAAACTAGCTAAAACAATCCGATTTATACAAAAAAAAGAATTAAGCCTTGTCTTTGGGTCTTGCTCCTTGTTTTCCTTCCTGTGTTTCTTTGTAGAACAAGAACCACAATGTGTTTGTTGTGTACAGCATTTTACAAACCCAATCTCACAGCCCTTAAATCTTCTTTCTACTATTTTAGTCATCACAGCCCATTAGATTGGGTTGAAAATGTGAAGGATTGCCAATTTGGCCTTATACACTGGGAATAGTTAAGGGGGAGAGGGTGAAGATTTTAACCAAGGTAATACTGGTGTTGCAGGGTTAAAAGGGTGGGGGAAAGCACGTGAGTGAGTGGTTAACATGGGCGGGAAAAGGTGTGTATAAGGTAACATGGTAGAAGTTTAGTGTGGTTGCCAACTTTGGTCTCTCTAAGCCTTTAATCTCTAGTGGCAAAATCCGTCCTTGATGGTAGTATAAGATTTGAGGTTTGCATAAAAGCCCCCTCTAAACCTTATATCTATAGTTGCAAAAATCATCCATGGTAATAGACTTTAGGCTTGGCAGGTTGGCCCCGAAAGTTATATTTCAAATGAATAGCATTTATCATTCCCTTTAGTCTATAAACATCTAAAGCTATAACTTAGGATAATGGCATTTGGTTTCCTCAAGTTTGTATTTTCTGCTTCAGTTCTCGAGTGTTGACTTGACTTTTGTCGGGGTTGACATTGACTTTTTGACTTTCCTAATTGAACTTTTTTTTACTTTACTGGCTCGTCTTTTTACACTTTTCCATTCTGTGCTCAGTTTTGTCATTTTTGGCTTTGTTTTTCGTCCTTTTGTGTGATATCCGTTTCCTGCACAATACAAATGCAAAACAAACATATATTTGGCAGTTTTTGTCTGTTTTTAGTCATTTAAGCTCATTTTTAATGGAAAAAGGTATGTGTAATTAAGCACATACCAATTGGACCTTTAAAACACATAATGGACCTTAACGGGCCTAATGAGGCCCATTAAGCCAAAAATAAGCTCGTTGAGCTTACCTATAATGCCGAGACAGTTTTTACAGCTTATTGGGACTTAATAAAACATAATGCCACTTGTTGGGTTAAAATGCAATTTTTACAAGTTAGAGGACTAAAAGTGCCAATTTATAAACTATATGGTTAAAACTGTCATTTTCAGATTTTAATAAGTTTAGGGGCTATTTTGAACATTTTGAAAGATAAGGGGGCTGATATGAAACTATAAGGACCTAAATTGAAACCTTGTAAAGTGGAAGGACTAAAAGTGTAATTATTGAAACTTAAGGGTTTAAAATGCAAATGTTATATATGATAGACCAAGACTGTTTTGTATTTAAAATGAAACTACTTAAGGTGTTTTGTGTAAACAAAAGTGGAATTGTGGTAAACCACTTAACTATTCAGGCAATTATTAATCGGACAATATTCGATTTAACCACGACATTAATAAATATAAGTATTTTATTAACAAAGTTATAACGTTTTCCCAAGTGCCATCGAAATTATTACAATTAATCATGAGCACCACCACGACAATGATAACATATATATAAATTTATAAAAATGAAATCCGTTTATACACTGATCATAACCTAAATATGTAGACTAAAGACTTGACCGTAATACTTAGGTAATTGACGTGTGATTCATTAGCTTACTTGATATATAATTTATATCCCGATGACTACCTTTTAAGGTGAGTTAATAGCCCCATGTTTTACAGTTATTTAAATGATTTACATCTTTGGGGTGAAACATCTTGTTTTAACAAATTGGACTCAAGTGAAAAATTTTACACTATATTACGTGTTTGCCTAAGTAGCGATAACCCACTGAGCCCATTATCATGAACTGTCAATTACTAGATTGTAAGTGCGAATGTTATGAATAGATCTATTTGTGATTGACATCCCCGTTAGGGTGAGAAGTGCTCACTGGGCCAGTATGTGCCGGACAACAATCAAATACCATGTCGGATATTGGGATGTATCGGGTTAGAACATCATTCACAGGCAATGTTTTCAATATATTTCATATCATAATACAATCATCTTTCAGTGTCATGAGCTTAGGTAGACGTAATTACTTTTTATGATGTTTTCATTTGTTGCTTAATCATACACTTGGAAATCTTGCGTTCCTAACTATTGATTTACATTAACCTATGAATTCCACCTAACTTTAATGTTGAATATTAATAAGCATGTATCTCAGGTAAGGCACGGGTGCTCCGATACTTTGGGGTCACTCTTTGGAAAAGTCAGTACTAAAGATTTGGGCTTAATACATTTGGGAACTAATTATTATAAACCAAAATCTTTACATATTGTCGAACAATTTGAAGCCTAAGCTTAGTAATAACAACATTTTGTTAATCCAATGTTATCTTTTTTTTAAACACACGTTAGGTGTCGTAGGTCCGACATATCGTGTGTTATTGATCTATGAAGTAACGCCCTCGGATATTCAACATTCCGCTGCTACCCAGATTTGGGGGTGTTACAATTATGGTATGGGTCCTAGTCGATCTTCCTTCTAGCTGTAAGACTGTTGGGAGTAAGTGGATTTTTAAGAAAAAGACTGACATGGATGGTATTGTACATACCTATAAAGCTCGTCTTGTAGCAAAGGGTTATACTTAACTCTACGGGGTTGATTATGAAGAAACATTCTCACCCGTCGCTGACATTAGAGCTATTAGGATTCTCATATCTATAGCGGCATACTATGATTATGAGATATGGAAATGGATATAAAAACAGTCCCCTCGCTTCATAAATGGTTTATCTTGATGAAGACATTATATATGGTGGCACCTGAAGGTTTTGGTTGAAACCTAATCATCCTAGAAAAGTAATGCAACTCAAAGATCTATTTATGGTCATAAGCAAGCCTCAAGAAGCTGGAAAAAAAGATTGTAATGGGGAAATCAAAAGGTTTGGATTGTTCAAAATCTGATGAACATTGTCAGTATTAAAAAGCTAGTAGGGAGTAATGGTTACATTCCTCATCTATATGTTGAATGACGTAATCATCATGGGAAATCACATTCCAAGATTACAAATGTAAAAGATTAACTTGGGAAAGCGTGTTTATGGCTATAAAAGATGAGGAAGCCAGCATTTATCTTGGAATCCAAAATCTAAAGAAAAGTCAAAGCGATTAATTGACTTGGTTCAAAATGCTCCTACATGATAAAGATCTAAATGATATATAGAATCAGAGATAATTCCAAACGGGTCCATATCCCCATGCAAGAAAGACCTTGACATGAATAAAGCACACGGTGCTTCAACACCTGAAGAGGTGAAGACGCATAGCAAAATGTACCTATGACTATGTCTGTGGGTTCCATTATGTAAAGATGTATAGATGCACTAACCTGAAGATGCTGTTCGCAGCAAAATATAACAATCCGTTTTCAACAGAATCCTGGTGAATGTCATTGGACTGCTGTGAAAAATATTCTTAAGTATTTAAGAAATACTAAAGATATGTTTTTAGTTTATGGTGGAAATCCGGAAGCTGAACCTCGAGTTGATTGCTATTGCAATGCTGGATTTGAGACTGATAGAGAATGATACAAAATCTCAGACAGGATATGTCTTCATTTTTTGAATGTAGGTCATGTGGACTGGAAGAAGCTCACAAGAAAGTACTACTGCACTGTCTGTTACAGAAGCTAAAATACATAGCTCTTCGGAAGCGTGCAATGGAAGTTGTTTGATTAGGAAGTTTATTTCAGGCTTGGAATAGTATAACAATAAAAAAAGCCGTAGTTGGATGTTTTTGCGATAATTTAGCCACACTTCATTTTGCCACAGAACCAAGGAGTACAGAAAGGCACCTACACTACCATCGATATATCATTAGTTCGTAGAGTGCACTTGCACTAGGAGCGAAATAAATTCTTAAAGTTTCACTACATAGACAATCTGGTTATCCTTTTAACGAAGCTTTACCTAAAGGAAAGCTTACACAACATGACTATGAAGCATGGACTGTTTGTTTTTAGCTATAGTTTTCATGTTAGATCGGAAGTTAGTATATGGATAATAGTTGAAACAATTTATTTTTATGATAATGATACTTGGTATTTTGTTATACATATATCTTAAATTGTATCATATATTTGCATGTTTAAATCCATGAATAATAAAAGTTATTATTCTAAATTAATCCGTTGTCGATTAACAATATGGGAATATTGTTAAATTAAGACAATTCTGAGTGATTGGTGATATTATAGATATTAAGGATGTGTCCACCAAACTGTACATGATTTTCAAAGATGAGTATTGGATTTCCGCCAACACAGAGGATATACTTATGAATCTGTCTCATCAGTAAAACCTTGTAAGTATTTTATTTACAAAAATAAATCCTTAACTTGAGATGCAAGTAGGTCCTTGCATATGTAGATAATCCTTCTTGATCTAGTCCCGAAGTTATCCTAACATTGGATAACTAATAAGGGCTATTTCAGAATGATTTTGAAGCAATGATGACTAAGCTCTTGTTGTCAATATAGAATTTGTTCCGTCCAAAGGTTGAAGAATTTGAGCCACTGGCCCCCATCAAGATTAATCCAGATGTGTGATGGACGTACCCGAAAACTCCATTAATATTTCTCATTGATTTCGGTAATCTGATTAGTTTTACATAACGAGAAAACAAATCGTTAAATATATAATGACATTGATCCGTATCCAATTTAACAACGGTATCAGAAACAAAGGGAATGTAAATTCATAAATCATTTGTTCATGCCCAGTGAAACCCTACTCGAATACTTCGGGAGCATTGGCGTGTTGCTAGACGCTTACCAATGTTATTGTATTATTTACATGTCCAAGTGGGAGCTGTTGGAATATGTCCATCGTAAATAATATATGTCCGAATTATTTATTCGAGCCTAAGGGGACGCACACGTTAATACGTAAACAATGTTTAATTAGTGTTTTTAGTAAACGAGAAATAAATATTAGTCATTAAAAGGTTTAAGGGACTAATAAGTAAAAACCGAATAAAGGAAGGGTGGGTTTTACCCCTCTCCTTCTCCTAGTCGGTTGAGAACTCCACTCCTTGTGGAGGTGGGAGAGCTTAGCCTATATAAGGAGATCTTGGGTCATTATTCACATACACTTGAGAATATCAAAACCCTAAAATCTCTCTTGCTCTCTACCCTTGCTCGATCGGCTTCAAACCCACAAGGGTTTTCGGTTTTGTTCCTCTTTGTTCGTGCGATCAAGAAAACCCACAAAGGGTTTCGTGTTTTGGTGTTCTTGCTCGACCAAACTTAAAACCCTAAAGGTTTTGTTTGTTTCTTTGGTTCGACCCATTAAAAGGAAAAGGGAGGTTCTTCGTTTGGTTGATTGTCAAGATTCGGTATTCGTTTGCTAAAACACTACTAGTACTAGCATACTTCGTTGTTTGCTAAGAACGTATTGTGTGTGTTGACTTAGAGAGATCTTGCTTTAGATCTTGGAGGGTTTTCGCGTGTGACGTAATACACACGCGTATATAGAAGACGGTGTTAACGGTTACCTTAAGCGGTGTATCGTTTCGTGCTAAAAGGTATACATCTTCTATCCTTGTTAATTAATGTGTTCTACATGTAATCTTTAATTCCGCTGCGTACTCGTGTTAATTAATTGGTTAATTAGATCGTAAAACCCAACAGTGGCATCACGAGCCATCGTGTAGAATCTTTAATTACAAGGAATAAAATTGGACAAATTAGGGTTTCGTGATTAATTTTAATGCCCCGGTGGGCGTTTTTTGTTAAAAAGATTTGATCTTGATGGTTAATAAAATTAATTAGACGAGATCTAGGTTGTATGCAATTTTATATAAAACTTGATGTATTAATTGTTAATTGTTTTAAGTTTTGTTAATTGTTAATGGAGATCCATGATAAAATCCACATTATAATAGCAAGAGTTATAAAAGTTTTAGAATTTTTTTGCTTAGCGTAGAGCGGTTTTTGATTGCGTAATAGCTGGATCTTCCGCGCGTTGCAGCGAGGCTTATTTTCGTGCGATTTGGTTACATAGCCAGCGCGTTGCCGCAGGGCATTTCGCGGATCGCGTTGCTGCGGGGCGTTAATTTTTTTTTGTGCGGGTTTATTTTTTCGGTTTCATGATTAACAATTTGTTTTTTTCTTATATGGGCTTGTGTGTTAGGTCTCATGTTTAAAGGTTTGTTTTTTGGCTATATGGGTTTTTTTTTATAAAAAATATAATGTTATGGGATTTGAATAAATATGTGCTATATATTTGGGCTTTTGGTTTTTAGTGGCGTAAAACGACACCGTTTAATGCCATTTTTAGTATATATATTAATTAATACGAAATCTAGAGTTGTACGTTTGTGACCCCTGTCGGTTATTTTAAAGTTATTAGGTATCAAAGTTATTTCCGCGGATATTTTTTGATCTGAATAAATCGGTACTTTTCTATTATTATTTTTTTCTATTTTTGTGAAAACAATTTTTTTTCCAGCTACTTTAAAAAAAAGAACCAAACATGAACCGTTTTTTTAATAAGGCTGTTGGATTGGATTGGATCAAAACCTTCGGGCCAAAGTTAGCCCATTTAATCAATACTGTAGCAATGTACTGTAGCAAGTGGCCAAAAACGGTGTCGTATCAAACGAAAAATGAGTATAACTATAATATAATATAAATTTGTAACTTTTTTGTTCAAAGAAAAATGAAAATTTGAGATGAAGATAGTAGAGAGAGATGCTAGATTGTTCGGGAATTTGTATTACCAAGAATGAGACGGTGGTAGTATGAAAGGAAAAAAAAACCCAGATAATAATGAACGGAGGCTCTTATACTTAGCCCACCGGAAAGCATGTTGGGCCATAGGTAAAAACGACGTCGTTTACTTCCTAAAATGAGTATATAGATAATTGTTGGCTACACCAAAAACAAACTCATATAAGGTTTTTGAGTTTTTTTATTAAAGAAAAGTAAAAAAATTAAAAGTAAATATTTTCAGCCCAATATTGGGAGTAAACATTTTACTTTCAAAATCAATTAAATACCTTTGTTTTTCATTTATTTTCCTTTTAGTTAATACTCGAGAACAAAATATTTTTTTGTTTCACTTTTTTTTTTACTTTTTTCTAAATAATACTAAAAAACATAGTGTTTTTATCTATAGCTTAAAGACCATATAAAAAAGGTTTTACTATTGGTACTCATGACTCACAGAGTACATGTTTTGTATTTTTTTTTGTCCTTTTGTCTTTTTGTTTATAGTATAACACTGTCTTCTATCCGTTTCTGTTTTGTACTTTTTAACAGTTTTTTTGACTTGTTAAACTTTATAATTTTGTTTCGCACTCTGCGTTTCATAGTTTTATAACATAAACAAAATTATAAAAAAACAAATTTAAAAATAAAAAAATAGGACAATTTAGGAGGGTACAAATGACTTAGGGTATTTATAACATGCGCCATAAAAAAACCCTTTGTATTCTACATTTAGGGTCTGTTTGGTTTGAGGGGTTCGGAGTGGGATTTGAGGATGACGGAAGAAAAGTGTTGTTTGGTTTGTTTGTGTGGGTCTTACAAATGAGATTGAGCACCATATTTTAGCTATGCGGGAATTCTTACTTATTTGACTACTTTTAGTGTGATTCTTTTTTAAGTGGGCATTTTTAAAAAATCAACCACTCATGTTTTTTTTCTTCTCATTTTTACAATTATAAATTTTTAAAAATTTAAATTATATTCATTCATTTATAATACATATATAATATATTATGTTTCTCTCTCTTCATTTAATATAAAACTTATACCAAATCTAAATCCAAAATTTAAATCCAAATTCAAAATTTAATCATAAATACATCTAAAAACCAAATTTTAAAATTCGAGAAAAGACAAGGTCTTGTTGTTCCAGAAAAAGAAACATAACGTTGTATCCCCACTCCATCGCCGGCCCCAGTCTCCGATCTCCTACTCCATCACTCCCATCTTCTTCACCTACTACAGGTCTATTTATACATTTTCCCTCATTCAATTTTTCACTTTTTATTTATTTAATATTATTTTCTTACTTTACTACAGTAATTGATATAGTTTTATGTTACTTATAATGTCGCATTTTACCCCATTAGAATTATTACTAATTGTGTAATATAATGTGGA
>BQNB010101043.1:0-24565 GCA_026074375.1 Tanacetum coccineum | reverse complement strand
ATTATTGCAAAGAATTATTACTTAATCGTTTATATTTGAGAATTGCAGTAATTATGGAGTACTTGGTGAAAATTAGCAAAAAGGCACGCATTCTGGAGCTTAAATGAAGATATTTGAAGATTACTGTTCTGACGACCAATACGTCGTATCCATCAAGGAAGATATGACGTATATGTGCCTACACTTACCAAAGACCACGAAGGAAACAAGATCCAATACGCCGTATCCAGGAGAAGGCAATACGCCGTATTCAAGCTATAAGGAAATAAAATATTCTGGAAGATATCAAACATAGTCCCTACTCAAAGAAACCCCCAATACGTCGTATCTAAGATTTTGGATACGCCGTATCGACCATATTCCAGGCCCTATAAATAGTAAACTCAAAAACGAGTTTTAAGTGTGCTAAATCATATTCTCGATACCTAAACCATAAAAGTCAATTTTCAAAGGAGAAAAAGAGCAGAAGATGTCAAGCAACGCGATTCATTCAATAGGAACCAACGTGTAATTTCTTATACTTTTGTAATCGTTCAGTTTTTGGTATCATTCATTAACTCAGTTAGTTTACCTTGGCTAAATTATTACTCTTGTATTAATTATGATGTTTGAAGGCTAATACCATCGGGTATTAGCCATTGTTATGAAGATCTTAATGTTTGGTTTGTTTATCTTGATTTCTTAATTTATCGTTGAATTGCTTGTTTATGTTTATCAATTTATACTTGTTTACGTAATCTAGATGCCAGGATAGCTCTCCATATAGTGATTTATACATCTAGACCAATAGGATCACAATTTATGACCTATCTTTTCCCTTAGACTGTGAGCTTAGTTGGACTATAAGGTGACCTTGGTATCAACGAGTATGTTCTCGATTTATTGGTAAAGATTTGGTTAGTGGACTACTAGTGTATGGATTGACATTAAGCAGTAAGTGGGTAAAGTCTCTATGAGCTATGGTTTAAAAAGATCAACATTGTTTTAATCCCTAAGATAGATTATAATCAGCAATAAGGATGCTTTATGCGGATGCGTTTAATTATGACAGAATTCTACGTGTCTAGGTCTTAGAAAGAAGTAACGCCTAAGTCTTAAGAATGATATGCCGCTTCAAGATAAGTAATCATTGCACTAAATAAACAAACCAACATTCTAATTGGATTAATAATGGTTAACACAGTTCTCTTATATTTGGGTAGACTACTCTTTTATCTTCTGTTAATTTGCTTGCGTGTGTTTGTGTCTTAAATTGGTTTTAGTCACCACAAAACTTGTGTTAGTCTCTCAGGCTAAAAACCCCCCTTATCCATTAAATTTTGGAATTAACATAGGTTTAGCATAGATTAGACTAACTTAGATTAGAAAAACCAAAGTATTAATAAATTGAAAGTGTTCCTCGCTCTTAGTGATCGACACCCTACTTACCACGAAACTCCCACTGACCGGGTACACTACCCGTTAAAGTGTTGTTTTTGGTTAAGTCGGTAAAATATAAATTTAAAACTTGAATCATAATTTACAACTACACAAAGACACATCAACTACCTCCGTGCAACCGATGCAAGTTGCATCATAATGGGCCGTGCACTGTAAAGTGCATGAATTGCAAGAAGGTTTGTCATTTGGCTAGGGATTGTAAGGGTACCACTGTTGCAGCTGATCAAAGAGCCCTCGTGGCAAATCAAAGAACCCTCACTTGCTTTGAATATGGAAATCAAAGGTACTACCATAATGAATACCCGAAACTGAATTACCAAAAACATGGGAATCAAACTGGAAATAGTGAAACCCGAGGATGTGTGTACATTTTGGGAGGAGGAAAAGCTGATCAAGAACTTAACGTCGTTACAAATTATACTGATGCTTAAAGAAAGACCCTTCCTGTTTTGCCTAATGAAACCTAAGTCGAAACCTTTTTAGACCCTATTCTCTAGAGTGATTTACTTTGTACTTTCCTTTAAGTTCGTTGTGATGTATGGATGTTTTAAATTCTCTATCAATTTATATGTTATGACAATTCCGTCAATTATAGTTTATTTAGTTATTTATTTCGGCAAACTATTCATTAAAATTATCACAGTCTTATAAACATTTTCCCAACCACTCTATAAACCATTTGCTACCATCTGATAAACTATTTTCCTATCATCTTATAAAATATTTTCATATCATCTCATAAACTATTTTGATATCGTCTTATAAACTATTTTACTATCATTTCACAAATGATTTTGTTGTCATCCTATAAGCTACCTTGCATTCATCTTATGAATTATTTTGTTACATTATAAAACTATTTTAATACTACCTTATACATAACATTAGTTTGACGAAAATGAGCATTGCATCGTTAGTCCTTAATTATACATAGCCTGATCACCTATGTCTAATTCAGGAAGGACCATGCTATGCTGGGAATAGTCACCTTAAACTTTTGTGGGACAAAATCAATTTTCTACTTATATTCCCAAAAGCAAAATTTTGTATGCGTATACATAAGATGTGCATGTTACGGGCATTTGTATTAGTAAGCATAGTAATTAAGTAGACCATTACGCCACTTTAATACATAGAGTCAACATCATCTTACATCAAATCCTAAGTCCAAAAGTCAAGACGCATCACTAGTCACCCTAAGACAATACACCAATGAGTTCGGCCGCCATTAAGGAAAGTGCTAAATCACCCATTCAACGTTGACTTAATGCCATAGGACTTAGTATTTATGACGCCATCATAGGTATAGATTCATTATCACCCTGGGAGGGCAAATGTCGTAGCCGATGCCTTAAGCCGAAAGAAATAGATAAAGCCACTAGGAGTTCGAGCTTTGATCATGACGATAAATTTGAATCTACCGTCGCAAATCTTGGATGGTCAAGCTGAAGCGATTAAGGAGGAGGATGTTGAGAACAAAAATCTTTGTGGTATAGACAAGGAGTTTGAGAATCATCCTGATGGGACACTCTGTATTGAGAAGCGAAGTTGGTTATCGCGTTTTGGAGGATTAAAAGATATGATTATGTAAGAATCGCATAAGTCTAAGTATTCTATCCACCCTGGATCTAAAAAGATGTACCATAAGTTAAAGAAATTATAGTGGTGGCCCAACATGAAAGCAGATCGCCACTTATGTTAGCAAGTGTTTGACATGTTTGAAGGTCAAGGCTGAATACCAAAAACTGTCTAGTTTATTGGTACAACCTGAGATACCCCAATGGAAGTGGGAGAAAATCACCATGGATTTTATCACGAAGCTGCCCAAGACATCAAATGGTCATGATACCATTTGGGTGATTATTGATCGTCTTACTAAGTCTGCTTACTTTTTGCCTCTGAAAGAAACTGATTCGATGGAGAGATTAACGAGACTTTACTTGAAAGAAGTGGTCTCGAGGCATGAAGTGCTGGTCTCTATCATCTCTGACCATGATAGCAGATTTACATCGCATTTCTAGCAGTCACTCAAGAAGGATTTGGGTACTCGTTTGGATATGAGTACTGCTTACCATCCGCAGACCGATAGACAAAGCGAAAGAACCATTCAAACTCTTGAAGATATGTTATGCACTTGCGTGATAGATTTTGGTAAAGGTTGGGATAAGCATCTACCGCTAGTGGATTTCTCATACAACAACAGTTATCATACTAGCATCAAGGTGATGTGTATTTTCTTTTAAAGAAATTATTTAAGATGTTTTAAATTTATAAAAAATCATTCACCGATGTCTACACGCACTAACAGGCAGAGAACCTGGTCGTATGTTATGTAGGATTGGTAAATCCGAGGTCATCCTAAGAGCTAAGTTTTAGATTAGTTATAATTTGAAATATCACAGGTTTAAAAATGGTTTGAATAGTTTTGAGAATTAAGACAGGAAATAAAATGCCTAAAACTAAATTGTAAAGAAGACTATAGGGAGAAAAACGTGCTAACCTAGTTATTTCATTACTATTGTTTATGACATGTTTTCTAGTGCAAAGTCTAATTATCGTTTCATTAGTGTTTTAATATCAACAGATCCGAATTGACTTTCGTGGTCCATCCTATACTTCCAAGGATCCCAATTTCTTGAATGCCTCGATGTTAAGGTATCCTGGTCGTAGCTATCAAGTACCTACCATCCAAAAGACTTGTCTATAACCTAAACATATTATTAAACCTCTTTGAAAGAGTTCCTGTGCTCTTTAAAGTATTTAGAGTAATTAAGGCGCTAATCAGATCGATTCCTACACTAGGGATAGATGCCAATTTATCCTAGTACCTTGGTAATCCTAAGTTTAGCGATTTTCCTAATAAAAGGACTAACAAATCTAAACTGACTGTTTTAATATGCAATAACGCAAGGATCTATGACAAGCTATAAGGATATCTAACAAAATGATTAATCAAATAGGAAACATTGATCTTAAAAATAGTAACTACATAACTAGGCCAGCACTAAAAGTGCTTAGCCACTCATGGTAACAAAACAGTAAGAAATAATAGAGGAATTCATTGATTGAAGCTCATAATTCTTACAGTAGTCGTTTATGAATGATTAAATACAAAAGTAAGTAAAGTGATTTCTCCCTTAGATTTTAGATGGATTTCTTCGACATATGAAAGCTTGGTTCACCCCTTGATGCTGTGGTAGAAGGGTTGATGTCGACTAAGCAGAATGAGGGCTCTATTTATAACACTTGAACTTGTTATGGCGTAACCCTTGTGTATGGTTACGCCATAATCATGCTGATGCGGGCTTCCTTTTCGTAGGCTTAAAAAAGGTTATGGTGGAACTCTACGTACATGTGACGCCGTAATGCTGACTAGGATACGTCATCAATCTTCAAACGTAGAAGGTTAGGGCGTAAAGGTTACAAGTAATTACGCTGTAATCGTTGTGATAACCATTATTGTCTTAATTGCGTTAAGGCGTACGCTTACGGGGTGGTTACGCCATAACAAGTCTTGAAAATCTAACTTTTGCTTGTTTTTGTGTCCAAATCCCGTGTTTCTTACTCAAATGCTTGATTTCTTCTTGTAAACAATAAATAAGTGATTAAGTATCATTTTTAGACATTTATGAGATATTTACAAGCATTTTGATAGGGAATTTGATACCAAAATGTATTAAATATTTGATGCTATCAAATATCTCCTCACTTGAGTTCTACTTGCCCTCAAGTAGACCTGTTAGAATAATCCATAAAAATATTTCCCCAATTTAACTTGGAGAAATGAATTCATAATTTACTAATGCTAGAAAACATCAAAGCCGAACACGTCACGAAAATAGAATCAAAATCACTTAACTCTCAAACTAGTCTAAGTGTTTCTTTTTCGGGGTGATCGCTCAACAGCACAATCATAGCATGTATTCTATCATAAGCTTGGAAAGTACACAAATCTACACCAGTTAGAGTTAGGGTCTAAATGGCTCTTAAAGGCAACATGGGTGACACACATGTTTAACAGGGTGAATCATTCTTTAAATGCAATCTTTACCAAAAGCGTTACACCAACAAGGGCGACGAAACCACACATACACATCCGTAACGACGGATGAGATATGTATGATTGCTCACTCTCTCACTTGAGCAAAACCAAAGGTTAGATTGGAGAATGATATAGGGTAGGATAAAGACATGGAATGTACATTTAATAGTTGTTAAATAAAAACACAAAACAAGTAGTCTATATAATCTAAAGTTGTCATAACCGGCTACTGCCCATCCACAATTCAAGTATCTAAGCGCGAAAATCTAATATTTATAACAATAATGGGCTAGTGGTATATGTAGTGATGTAATTCCTGCTTTTCATCGATGAAGTTGATGAGGTGTCATTTTATACACTATTTCAGGGTCATTTAACCCCCTAAATCATGCAAATATGCCCAGATTATGTGCTTAATCGTTTGTTTTTATGTTTTTAGCACTTGGATAACATTTGGAGGAAATACACGTGACTTGGGCTCATTTAGAGAAGAAACAGATACGACTACGACTCTACACCAAATCCTTTGAAGAAACCGTACATACATGGCATGGAGACGGCGTCGCGATTACTAAGAGACGACATCAGGATTTTCATAGCGACAGCTTCACAAATTTGGCGATGGCGTCAAAACGTAGCTGACTTAAAGTGGACCTAGAATATTCGACAAGGCGACGGCGTCAGGGCTTCAACACAACGCCGTCGTGTCGTTTTTCCTATATATACAAAACCGATTTTAGGGTTTTAGTGTGTAACTTTTAGGAGATGAAGCCTAACTTTTATATTCGAGTTTGGCAGCTTTTTAGGCCATCTTTAGGGCCTCAAAACCCTGTTGTAACAGTCTTTAATCCATGTTTTAGTCAAGTAAAGTTTATTTATCCCTTTAATCTTTCAATATCTCTATGTATTGTTTGATTGATTTGTGTTCTTTACCTTCTTATAACATGCTAGGCTAGATCTATTAGCATTTACTTATGATTGCATGGAACTTAGATTATAGATCCCTCTAATGTTTCTTCTTGTGATGGATGTCTGCGTTAGGCTTTAAAAAACTAGTCTTGATATTAAATTAGCATAGACGTCTAAGGAAACGCGAGTGTGTAGAAAGGATACCATCGGTAACAGTCTTCATACTACCTTACCCCTAATATGGTTGATCCCTCTTAAGATATTTCAATTGCATGTAATGCACTCTTAGGGGCCTTGTAATAGTCTATCATGACACCATTACTTGTGCGTTGCGTATGACATCAAATAACGACACTTTATAGCATCATTATCTCCCGTGGTATAGTTAACACATTTGTATGATTATTGCAAAGAATTGATACTTGTGAAGATTGTTTTAGAACCATCTAGGATCCTATAAAAACAAGTTTGTTGATGCGCACGGAATATTAGAACAAAAACTGTTTGATCCCACGCCTTTATCGATTCTTTACATTGTAAGTTTTTGTTACCCCTGTTGGATGGACTCCAAAATAACAATGTTAGACTATTGTTGAAATACCAAAGTGTATGCGGAATCTACACTTTGACACTCTAGAGGTAATTATCAATGGAACAGTAACAACCAAAGAACAATGAATAAAACACAAACTGCTTCAATATTATTAGAATAATACGAGTACTCTTGTAGTAATAGGACTACAAACCTTGAAGCTATTCTTTCTCTCAAATGTATTTAAAACTCTTAAGCATAAGCAACTTATGTTAAACCTTAAACTAGGATCTCCTTTTATAGTACAAGGAGTCCTTTACAAGATAAATGCCGAACTATTTGGAAGTTGTTACAATACAAATACAAATATAACAGATATACATTCCTTATTTTTATTTTTGCATCCTTATCTCTAAGTCAGCAGCTTCGACCATCAGCTGTATTAATCTTTCTTCTAGCAGTATTAACTAACTCTGGCAGTACTAAGTTTGTACTGGCAGTACTAACTCCATTAGTATTGTGGAGTTTATACCTTGGCAGTATCACTCATGTGAAGATTTATTCCCAACAATCCTCCCCTACACTTGTGATTTTTTATCTTCAAAATCCCAATTTCCTTTCTTACCTTCTTCTTCCTGGATTAAATCTCCTAGTCTTCTTCCTTTGCTGATGATTCTTTCAAACATCCTTTTACTTCTTGCACTTTAATCTTATAAACCTTTAGGAAGTTTAAAAGCATTCTAACTCTCCATGATTACCTCCAATTTCTTGTCAACACTTGGAAAACATCTCTTGACATAGGGGTATTTCTTCTCAGTCAGCATGATGTATGTCCATTAAGCATCAGTAATGAGATGTGATTACCCCTACCAAAAATCAGATAAACTCCAAGCTTATTCACATGTGTTCCATCTGATTCTTCATATCTCATCTTCTCATCAGCTCAAATAAAGTGTTGCTTATCTCCACAAAGGCATCAGATCATATCCTTCAGGTCTTGAAGCACTATACCTTTCTTTGACTAATCTGTACAGCTCCTCTACATCTTGTCTATCAAAGTCTTCAAGCATCTTCACTCAAAACCTTGTAGTTCTTATGGAAACTTGCCAATCTCCTCCTGAAAACTGATAATACAATGAAATTTTCATGTCAGAGTAAAAGTCTTCCAATCCACAATAGATACTTATGGTAGAGAGAGATTGCAACATCTTCGTGCAAACTCTTCTCCTTGGAATGATATCTAAAAACCCTTTGAGTTCTTCCTTCTCAGCATCTTCTTCAAACTTTTGTCTCTTTAACAATCCTTCTCTTTCTAGGAAGAACTTCTTTCTTTTGCTCCAGATTCTTTAACAACTTCTTTCATTTCTTTCTGTGTTAACAACATCATTCTTCCTTAATCTTTTCAGGAGACTTTCATCTTTCAGGAGACTTCAATCTTTTTCAGGAGACTTCATCTTTGTCAGTTCCATGGCACCATAGCTCAGATGTGTTGATTAATATCCAAACCTTTTTTCAAAGATTGGCCTAATCTCATTATAATAAGACATTCCCTTGAAAGTCATCTAATCTTGTAGTTTCCCCCCTGATTCATCAAGTATTTGATCATATTTCCCTTGCCTGCAAATTTGTCTTTGCTTCATCTTAGAGCATGATGACCTTAAGACTAAATATTATTCAATCTAACTCTTAGTAGACTTTGGCTTTCAAACATAGCTCTTGTTTTCCTCCTCTTCAACCCACCGTCTAGGAATTTCTTCATCTCTTGCAATCTGTGCCTTTGCCTCTTCATTCATTTGTTCTTTCTAGTCTGATGGCTTTCTAGCAAACTTAAACCTTTCTTATTCAAGCTCCTTCTTAGACTTTCTTCTTTTGCTCAGGACTCTTGTCATTATAGCATTTTATTCCTTCTTCCCTTGTTCTTTTCTTGACCTTTTTGCATCTTCACCTCCTTCTGCTATAAGTACCATTCTTTCCAGCAGTACTAAATATCTTCCTCAGCAGTACTAACACTGGAACTTACTAGCCATACCGTTTTGTTTACACAGCATACTAACTTCAGCACTCCCCTTTTCTCACTGTTTTCTTGACTCTTGAATGACTTCATTGGGAGTCACTTCTTAAATAAAGGGTTTTCCGTTTCAGTACTTGCTTTCCCTCTTGAAACTTCTGCATCAGATAACTTACTCCCCTGTTTGAAGAATCATCTTCAATGTCATTCATCATCCTGAATGAACAATCCAAGCTTTTCATCCTTGTTTTTTTCCAGTCATGATTTGAAGACTCTAAAGCTTCATAGACTTCCTGAGAATGAGCTTAGTAAATGCAGAACTATAGGTTTTCTTTGTCTTCCTCAAGTCATCCTCTAATACTCCAATCCTGTCAGAAAGTTTGGTAACCAAATTCGTCAATTCATTAAGTTTCAAGCTACCCTCATCACTTCCATGTGAGTGAATTGCATGGAGAGGTGAGTCATGGGGTGTAGGAAAGTGGTGCTCTGCTCCAGGTGATGGTTGTGTTGGTGATGGTTGTGATGGTGATGGTTGTGATGCAGCAGCAGTTGGTAATACAAGTGATGTTTGAGTTGAAGGTACATGTGAGTGTGAAGGTGAAGATTCAGGTGAGTGGGAAGGTAAGGATGTGATTTTTGAAGGTGAAGTGAAAGGTTCAGACACATCTAGCATAGTAGGGAATAGTGTAACTTCCTGGCCTGAATATCACTTTGTAGGCCTCTTCATGTTGTTAAAAACTTTGTTGCTAAGAGAGGGTACAGGATATGTTTTGGAGTGTTGTTGAAGTTGTTTCCTCTGCATATCTAAGCATATTTATATGAACCTAGGGTACATGGAAAAAAACTTAGTGGGGGCTAGAAATATTGATGACACATAATGCTCAAAAATCAACCATAGAAAAATTATAAATACATAATGGTCGGCTAAACAATAACAGCAGTTGCAAATGTTACTACTACTAAACTGCTCCCAAGCAGTCTTCTTTGGGCTAAGGCAATAAGAATTATTGTTGACAATAAGAAACCTCCATTGAGGTGAAAAAGCACCCTTTTGAAAAGTTAACTTATCTGAATCAGTGTGATATCCCATAAGTGCCAATTGCTCAAAAATCTCCGAGTTGGGAATAGAAGTAATACCATCTTGATCATCCAACTTGAGATGTCGTCTTAAAGATGCCTCAGTGATAGACATTGAGTGACCATCAATGATAGCAGTAATCTGAACATCTCCATTATCATCAGTAGAAGCTTCAGCAGACCTCCAAAATTGTTTAATAAACGAGACAAAAATAGTTGGCTTCTTTGTGAGTGCATAACAAATGTGACTTCGATTTAGGAAATCGATGACTTGATGAAACCCTACACTTCCTGTAGATTTCTCTAAAAACACTACCATGTTGTGCTTGTCACAAAATTCCAAGTTTGCCATGACTGAAAGTGTGAGTAATCGAGTGGGATATGATCGTGGATGAATATATGAAGGTTGGAGAGAGTTAATTGAGATTTAAATAGAGAAACGTAGAGATATGGTTTGACCAATTTAAAGAAATTGAGTTTATCGTAATTAAATCAAACGTATATATAGAAAGATCACGAAAGTCCAATTGGTCAAACCCCTATATCATAGGAATTTGGCAGAAATATCTCAACGGCTCTATTAATTAATGAAAAATCTGTTAGGGCCAAACAGTACTAACGGTCATCCAGCAGTACTAAATTTGGTCTAGCAGTACTAAAATAAGCCTAGCAGTATTAACTTCTCCACCCAAAAGCAGTACAAACTCCAAAGTTTTGTATTACTCAAAAATAACTTCACACAATCTCTCTTTCTGTTTTTAAGCTCACAATTTATCTCTCAATTCTTTTGGCTTACTTTTCACTCTGTCTGTTTTTCTCATATATCTCTTTCTGTTTTTAAGCTCACCAATTCTCTCTATTCTTTTTGGCTCACATTTCACACAAAGTATAGTTTTTGGCAAACTACCAGCCACTAACGGATTTGAGTAGTCTTTACCAATAGTCGTTTGCTTTGGACTAGCCAATGCTTCATTGTAAAAACATGGTGCATTGATAACCATATAGTTTTGAGTAAACTATCAACTATCAACGGATTTGAGAAGTCTTTACCAGTAGCCGTTTGCTCTGGACTAGTCAATTCTTGATGTCTATAAGACATGGTGAATTGATGACCATTTGTTATGTGGTGTTAAAACCAACACTTGAAGAACAACCAACATTCCTCCCCTCAAATAATGAACCACTGAGTAACCAATTTCACACTTCATTGCTTATCCTGAAAGAGTTAGCTCATAACCAAGAAAACATAATCTAACCATTTTTCTTGTTTAGCAGTATTAAATGGTACTAACAGGATTAACAATGAGACATAGAAATAACTAAAGTTACTAACTATAAGTAACTGTTTTTTGGACAAACAGATTTGAAATATAACTAGCAGTACTAATTAAACCTACCAGTATTAAATTTACAAAGACTTTAACAGTACTAACATTTAACAACACTTCACAAAACTAACAAGAGATTTGGGCATTAGGATTGAGCATTCCAATTACTTGGACCAAGTACTAAAATCTACCAGCATCAACATCTTTTGTAAGAAGATCTGCTACATTATGTCAGATGTCAATCTAACCATTTGAATCAACTTTTTTAGCATTGCAGTCCTTATAAAATGATGCTAATCTCTATAATTATTGTCTTTAGAATGTTAACAGATTTTCTATTATGCAGATAGTACTATTGAGTGTCATATAAATAACAGTATTCATAAAGTTGTACCCGTAGTCCAGTAGTTGGTTTTGGATCCAGAGAACCTGTCCACAGCAACTTGCAGCAGCTACATATTCAGCCTTAGTTGTAGAAGTGGCAACTACAGTTTTGTTCTTTCTTCTTTCCTTCTCTTGCATTGCCAAAGATTTAGCCTATTTCCGAAATACTGACAACCTCACAGATTGTTGACTTCCTATCTTGTGTAGCTCCAGCATAGTCACTATCAGTGTAAGCAACTAATTCCAATGGAGAATCCTTAGAATACCAAAGGCCTAATGATGGTTTTTTTTATAAGTTGATATTAGTGTGTTATGGGTTGTAATGGCCTTTAAGGTATCTAAAGATTCCTTAACAGCATAGGAGATGGGAAGACTTTTTGAGAAACCTGAAACCGTATGCACAAAAAGCACACAAGAAACTGCAAACATTATATCTGGCCTGGATGCTATAAGGTACATCAAAGAGCCTATCATAGATCTATAAATATGTTCATCAACATCAGCAGCATCTCTATCTTAAACCAAAGGCTTTTCCAAATCTGTTAGAGTAGAGGCAGACTTCACATCTGAGTAGTTGAACTTTCTCAAAATCTCATGGATATATTTATCTTGACTGATAAAAATACCTTTCTTTTTCAGATGGACTGGTAATCCCCAAAATGAAGGCGAATTCCCTATGAAAACTCATTTGAAACTTATCCTTCATAAGCTTCTCAAATTCATCACATAATTCCTTCTTTGTAGATCCAAAGATAATGTCATCCACATAAATCTGAATAAGCAAGATATGTCCCTTATGTCTTTTGAATGAATATGTTTGGCAATCTTTCCTCTTTCAAAAACCATTGCATAAGAGATAATTTTGCCAAAGTGTCATACAGGCTCTTGGTGCTTATGCAGTCCAATAATAGCTTTCACTACCTTATAAACTTTATTCAGGATGGTCAGATTTTCAAAACCTAGAGGTTGACATACATATACCTCCTCTTTAATTTGACCAATACAGGAAGCACTTTTTAACATCCATTAGGTAGACCATAAATCCCAGATAGTGAAGCATAAGCCAAGAAGAATCTATGCCTCAATTCTAGCCACAAGAGCAAAGACTTCATCATAGTCTATGCCCTCTTCTTGAGCAATAAGTCTTGCTTTGTTTCTGATGACAATCTCCTTTTCATCTTTCTTGTTTCTTCTGTATACCCACTTAGTACTAATTGCTCTTAATGACCTGTAGGTAAATCCACAGAATCCAGACCTTTTTGCAGTTTGAAACGAGAAGTTTCCCCCTCCTACATTGCTTTCTAGCCCATGCTGGATATCTTAAGAGCTTGAGAATCTCTTTTTGGTTCTTCCTGAGAGAGGAAACAAATAAAAAGACATGTATGAAGATCCTGATGAGTCTTCCCTTCATATATAGCACTAAGAAATCCTTTTTTTTAGATAAAGAAGTTTCATCCCTTCCTTGTTTTGAACACAATGACTGCACATCACCAAGCACATGCTCAATTGGGTGATCTTTGTGAATTCTTATGTGAGGAGTGGTAGGGACTTCATAAGATTGAGGAATGTTCCCCAATTTAATTTCTTGGTCCTCCACATGTGAGTCTTCAGATGCAGGACTAGGTCCTACCAAGTCTTCAGGAGTAGCAGTATTAACTTCAGGGAGAGCAGTACTAACTTCTCTACTACTAGTATTAATATATGGTCTGGCAGTATTAGCTTGTTGATCAGCAGTACCATTTTCCTTAAGATTGCTACCATCATGGGACTCTTCTGTAGCATCATCTTCATCATGTAACTCATCTTTATCTTCTATTTGAGCATCATCAACAATATTTGGTGAAGCATCGCCAAAATATGAAGCATCCTTCCAAATTGGAATTGCAATCCAATCTTGATCTTGTTGAGAAGATGTGCTAGACTCAGAAACTCCTTGTATACCTGCAAAATCATTAGAAGAATTTCCTGCAACCACTGGTACATAATTCATTGATTGAGTTAGAGAATCAAGATCAAACAGCCACTTTGGACCATTTCCTTTAATCATAGGCTTATTCTCTAAGAACCCAATATGCAAGTTTTCCTGAACTTTTCTGGTTCTAATGTTGTATACCCTAAAAGCTTTGCTACTTAAGGAATATCCAACATGTAACACCCCCAAATTGGGTCGCAGCGGAATATGGGTCCGGGGCGTGTTACTTCTCAGATCAATAACACAAGATATATATAGAACGACCAAAAAGTCGTTTGAAAATGATACATTGGATTTAACAAAGTAATTGTTACATAAGCCCGAAGCTTAACTTGTTCACTTGATCAAAATACAAAGATTTTCAGCCCATAACAGATAACAAAATGAAATGCGACAAAATCTTTAATGCATGACATCCAAATCAAAACCACCAATGTATCCATCGCACCTTGTGCTTATTGATCCCCTGAAAACATTGCTTTAAAACGTCAACAATAATGTTGGTGAATTCATAGGTTTGATAAATCATATATTGTAGGACCACAAGATCTCCCAAGTGTATGATAATGCAACAGATGCAGACATCATATAAATTAATAATACGGTGTCTCTTAGAAGCTCATGACACTAAAGCTTGACGTGTTATGGATGCCAAATTAATGGCCTACATTGCCCGTGGTGATGTTCTAACCCGCAACATCCTATATTCGACATGATACGTTCGTTTTCCCGGTGATACCTAATCACCCGAACGTGGGTGTCAAACCCAATAGATCTATTTATAACATTCGCGCTCGTACTTAACAGTTCATGAATAATGACTCAGATTGGGTTATCGCTACTTAGGCAACATGTAATCATAATGTGAAACTTAACCACTTGTGTCCAGTTGTAAAACATTGCATGTTTTTCACCCCAAAAACTTTGTAAAACAAAAGCATGTAAAACGTGGGGCTATGAACTCACCTTGAGTTCTGATAATCCAAATATCGCAGATAAAGCGTCACGTAAAAGATCGAATGCAACCTAAATTATCATAGGTCGTATAAGTACCGAGTACTTTAATGGATAACATTGAATATAATCCTATAGTTGCTACATCGTACTATCGTTCGGGCTATCATAATTAAAGAGGTCATGACATGACGTTCGAGGAGTTAGGACACTTTAAATCGTAAATCCAACAACTCGTCGATACGCCATCCGAAGAGGCCTCATTATGAAACTCCCTAGTAATATAGTACTTTGATAACCACATAATATTCTATATAGCTCAATCACCAACTAATGGTTTTGGTAAAATTGTGTTTAATAAGTTAAAACGTTTATAATTAACCGATTTAAATAGCAAAACTGCGTAACTTTCCGCCCGCGTTTTAAATAAGCCCTATTTCCCGCGTTTCTTATGCCAATCTTTTCGTATCAAGACGAGTTATCATAAATTGACATTTTTGAATTTCGGACCTACTGGTGAACAGTAAAAATTACTGTTCACATCAGACCTTACATATATTTTTATCGATTTAATCGTCGTAAAACCTGTAAACGTCGTATTTTATTCGTTATAGCTCTGTTTTTAGTGATTCTTTCGAGGACGTTCTCGTATTTGAAAGTTCTATATATTTATGAGGTTTACAAAAATATAACTTTGTGTCATGAATAGTAACTTTTATAAAAATAGTTCCACAAGTCTTAATTGTCGTAAAACTCGCGAAATCAAATCTCGTTCGTTCGTTATCAATTGAAAAATTACGATTCCTTATCCATTTTGGAAATCCTAAAAAATATGTATTATTTGTTTAAAAAATACAACACTGATTTGCTGTTATAATTTTATAAAAATGTTTTTAATAAAAATTTTCTTTAAGAACTTCAAAACTCCCGTTTATTAACGTATAACTCGTTTTTAACGAAACTTTTTTCGTTATTAATCCTTGACAAGTTTTCTTTCTTTACATTTTCGGAATCGTCGTGAAACGTATTATCTTATAAAAACATAAAATGAGTATGTCTTTTCCACGAATTTGGACAGATTGTTTGGTTGAGTTTGTTGAATCCTTTTTAATACACACTTTTTCTTAACTATTAACCACTTTTGTATGTTTACCAACAAGTCTTAATAATATTCATATATGTTTAATATCATCTTATATTTAGCAACCAACGATATTAACATAGGTCCATAGTTCACCTTAACTTGTCATAAGTATTTCTTTTAAACTTTAAAACAATTTTGAAACTATGAAAACCCTAATTAATACATAATCATTTTCTGTTTAACCTAGATGTAAATCACTTGTTGGTAACCATTTTAACATGATGTTATTAACATCATAAGGTGTATAAAAATGTATTTTATGATGACAACAAATAAAAACTTCTTTTTACATGTTAATAATCCTAAATGGTGATTTAAGCTAAATAGAATAATCATATCATAACAATGAATTTATAAGAACATAAAGTGTTCATGAAACCTTATGATGTATGAATGATAATGAGAAAACAAAGCTAAACCCGTGTTTAGCCATAAAAAAAACCGCAAGCTTGCTCTTAAGAAAACCCTATATTCTTAACAAAACCCTATCTTTCCTTTTCTTGATAATACTGTAAATGGTGATTTCAAAAGGTGGAAACACTTAGAAGTGTCTTATGATAATGTGTATAGGAGTGTATGGGTTGTAGAAAAATTGCTATGGATTTGATAGAGAGGTGCATTGCGTTATTGCCAGTAGCATACAGAGGAACCAAAAGGGAGGTTTTGTTGATTTTTTTGCTAAGTGTTTTAATGGTATGACTTCTCTTACTAGATGATACTTGTATATAAGGTATAGATTTAGTCAAAGAACATGTTATGGTCATAGGAATGGCTCATGGTCTTAGGGATGGTCAATATGGGTAAATGGGTCTTAGTCAAATAAACAAGTATGGTATTGCATTAATGAGGTAAGGTGCATATTTGACCAAAATTTAAGAGTTTTTCTTATATTTCTTGTATAACTTTGCATGGCAAGAATTTTGGCATAAACAAGATATACATGATATATTTTGTAATTTTTATGTATTGGGTATAAAAGTGGGTATTTGTTGAAGCGTAGAAAAGTTTTGGTGGTTCCGGGAGTGCCTAAACGCAATTATTCGCGATACGATAACTCTTTACCGTATCCGATAAAAATAAAAATGAACAAAGTTAATAATTATTCTCAAAATAATTAATATAACCCTTGATTAGAGTATACCTTTAATTGTTAGATGCCCGTTTACATTGAACCGCTAAATTTTTTTGGGCCGTACGCGAATTTAAAACCTATCGCTTAATATTTTTAAAGAGAAACACGTACAATTCCAAAAAGTACATTGAGGATTTGTTGGACGTCGTCAATGACTTGAAAACACCAGGTGTTATAGACTTCCGCCTTCCCCGCATTAAACGAGCCTTGTCTAAGGCTCCAAATACAGCACATTGGACGACGGTGTGGTACCTTTTGTGAAGAGTTGGGTGGATAACTTCCCTTTTTGAATTTGTCCTTCACCCACGCTCCCACGTGAACTCAGGACCTCTCTTGGAGTTCCATCGAACTTTGACTAATGGGATCCGACTTCGCTTCAACCGTTTAACTTCACGGCCCACTTTTTTCTAATGGTTCCTCAACAAAAAAAAATTTGGAAGCCGTGTCATCAAGAAGAAGCCATCCAACTACGGCTAACTGGTTCGTTCGGCATGACACTTTTTTTCAGATTAGATACATGAAACGTATTATGAACTCTGCTCAATTCTTCTGGAAGTTCAAGCTTGTAAGCAACTTCTCCAACCCTTTCTATCACCTTAAAAGGTCCAACATACCTAGGGTTTAACTTCCCCCGTTTGCCAAAACGTACAACCCCTTTCCAAGGCAAAACTTTAAGCATAACTTTATCCCCGACTTGGAATTCCATTGGTTTACGTTTCAAGTCAGCGTAACTCTTCTGTCGATCACGAGCGGCTTGCATCCTTTGCTTGATCTGGATGATTTTCTCAGTGGTCTCTTGAATTAGTTCTGGACCGAGTATTTGAGCTTCTCCAACTTCAGTCCAACAAACAGGTGAACGACACTTTCGACCATAAAGTGCTTTGAATGGTGCGGCCTTGATGCTAGCGTGATAGCTATTGTTATATGAGAACTCGACCAATGGCAAATGGTTAACCCAACCCTTTCCAAAGTCGATTGCACAAGCACGCAGCATATCCTCGAGAGTTTGAATGGTCCTCTCGCTTTGCCCGTCTGTTTGTGGATGGTATGCAGTACTCATATCTAAATTTGTACCCAAAGCGTTCTGAAGTGACCTCCAGAAATTGGATGCGAATCTCGGGTCACGATCACAAATGATTGAGACGGGTATTCCATGCCTCGTGACCACCTCCTTTAGGTACAATCTTGCAAGTTTATCTAAAGGATCGGTCTCCCTCATTGGTGTGAAGATCGCAGACTTAGTGAGTCGGTCAACGATCACCCAAATTGTGTCATAGCCTTGAGACGTCTTAGGAAGCTTCGTGACAAAATCCATAGTGATGTTGTCCCACTTCCATTCGGGTATCTTGGGTTGTACCAACAATCCTGATGGCCTTTGATGTTCGGCCTTGACCTTAGCACAGGTCAAACACTTGTTAACATAAGTGGCTATGTCGGCTTTCATGTTGGGCCACCAATATAGCTTCTTCATGTCTTGGTACATTTTGTCGGAACCCGGATGAATAGAGTATTTTGATTTGTGGGATTCGTGCATGATCACAGTCCGCAAATCGCCATAACAAGGTAACCAACTTCTGCCATTGAGGCACAGGGTTCCATCCGCACGTGGTTCCAACTTTTGTTCTCTAATTGCTTCTGGAAATTTAGCGTTTTCAATCAACATTCCCCCAACGTCTTCATTCTTAATGTTATCTGGTTTTCGCGCTTCGGTCTGAGCATTTAAGATCTGTTTAGGGAGATCCAAGCTAATAGTCATGACTAAGGCTCGGACTCTTAACGGTGGTTCTCGTTCTTTCCTGCTCAAAGCATCAGCAACGACATTTGCTTTCCCCGGGTGATAACGAATATCGCAATCGTAATCACTTAGCAATTCTAACCATCGTCGTTGCCTCATGTTCAACTCTTTTTGATCTAAAATGGCTGTTTGCAACACTTTGTGATCGGTGAAACACCGTACATTAGTTCCATAAAATAATGTCTCCAGATCTTGAGAGGCGATCACCACTTGACACCGAGTTCTTAAATCATGAGTAGATGTAGTTCTTCTCATGAAATTTTTAACTGGCGTGATGCCCTAAGAAATTACTTTCTCTCTTTGCACTCACACAGCGCCCAACCCTTCTTTGAAGCGTCGCAGTATGCTTCTTTGAAGCGTCGCAGTATGCGATGAAATCTTCGCTTCCTTCAGGTAATGCAAGGATTGGTGCACTGCACAACTTTTGCTTCAATAGTTGAAAAGCGGCTTCTTGTTTATCGCCCCACTCAAACTTGACATTCTTTTGAGTAAGCTTAGTCATTGGTTTGGCAATCTTTGAAAACCCTTAAATGAATCTTTGATAGTACCCAGCTAGACCTAAAAATTGACAAATCTCCGTTGGTGACTTAGGAGATGTCCAATCTTTAATGGATTCAATCTTGGCTGGATCCACATGAATTTCTTCACTATCGATCACGTGACCGAGGAATTGTACTTTGGGAATCTAAAATTCACACTTAGAAAACTTGGCATACAACTCCTCCTTCTTAAGCAATTCTAAGATTTGCTTAAGGTGTTCTTCATGTTCTTCCTTGTTCTTCGAATATATCAGAATATCGTCAATAAAGACAATCACGAATTTATCCAGATATGGTTTGCATACCCGATTCATAAGGTCCATGAATACGGCAGGTGCGTTTGTCAAACCAAACGGCATAACTTGAAATTCGTAATGGCCGTAACGAGTTCTGAAGGCAGTCTTCGAAATGTCTTCTTCTCGAACCCTCAGTTGGTGATAACCTGACCTTAGGTCGATCTTCGAGTAGACACTCGACCCTTGAAGCTGATCAAATAAATCATCAATTCTTGGGAGCGGATAACGGTTCTTCACCGTTAGTTTATTCAATTCCCGGTAATCAATGCACATCCGGAATGATCCGTCTTTCTTCTTGACAAACAAGACCGGAGCTCCCCAAGGTGAGGAACTGGGTCTTATAAAGCCTTTGTCGGATAGCTCTTTTAGTTGCTCCGATAACTCTTTCATTTCGGAAGGCGCCAATCGATAAGGTGCCCGTGCTACAGGTGCAGCACCAGGTACCAAATCAATTTGAAACTCCACTTGTCGAGTCGGAGGAAGACCCGGCAAGTCCTCAGGAAATACTTTGGAAGTCTCCGAAACTATTGGCACATCTCAGTCGCTTCTTCCCCCCCCCCCCCCCCCCCCCCCCCCCACCCGAACTGTCTCATCCTCCTTTGCAGTCTGACATGTGCCAAAAAGTAGAAATCCTTTTTCCATGTACTTCTGCGTTTTAGTGCACGAAATGATGTTTAATCGTGTCACATTTCCCTGGTTACTTCCGTCACCGTGTATGATTAAGGTTTCATTTCTCCAGGGAATGCGAACAATCTTCTCGGCATACACAATGACCGCTTGGTACTTCGCCAACCAATCCATACCGATTATAGCATCGAAACTACCAAGTTCTACAGGCATTAAGTTTATGTTGAATGGGTGATTTAGTAAATTCTCTAATGGCGATCAAATTCGATAGCGAAATTGTCATAGGGCGACTAGTAATGTGTCTTGGCTTCTTGGTTTAGGAGTTGATAGGGTTACTAATTCGATTTCCAAAAGTAAACGCGTTCTATGAATACGCACACAAAACATGATATAAGTAGAAAATTATTTCCTTAAGAGGTTTTTAGAGTGACTACTCTCAGCAAGGCATGGTACCTTCCTGAATTATACATAGTTGATCAGGCCATGTATAATTGAGGACTAACGATGCATTGCTACCTTCCTGAATTATACATAGTTGATCAGGCCATGTATAATTGAGGACTAACGATGCATTGCTCTTTTTCGTCAAAATAGCATTATAATTTCATGATATTCGTAAGAGTAGTTTGTAAGAGTAAATAAGGAACCTAAGTTAATATTGACGAAATTCTCATAATACGATAATTTGATAGATAATTTGAAATCATTCGTACAACTGAAATTTAAGGGAAATACAATGAGAATTCCTAAGGAGATAAATTCTAAGATAGTTCCAACTTAGGGTTTGCTAGGCAAGGCTAGTCAACTTTATCTTTTAAGCTTCGATCTCATCCTTAATGTTGTTAGGGTCTTGATCGGTTTCCCCTTCTCTTAGGGTATGCACTACTCCATGTGCTCCAGTACCTCCAATTTGGTTTTTATGACTTTGGTTCTCTCGTTCTGGGCAATCCCTATTGTAGTGCCCCTGATTCCCACATTCATTGCAATTAACCTTCTGACTTGTCCCCGTGCCTCTTTGGTTGTTAGTAGTATTGTCATTTGTAGGTCTCCTACAGTTACGGACCATATGGCCCACTATGTTGCACCTGTTGCATTTGGGAGGACATGGACCATCATGATGATAGTTGCATTTAGGACACAACGGCTTGGACCCGTCATAATATTTCTTCTCCCTGTGCCCTGCAGTGTAAGCTTTACCAGTATTTTGCCTCTTGTTCGGCTGTTGTTGGTTCTGATTGTTCTTGGAAGTGTTATTCAACTTCCTCTTGTTCTCAGCCTGGCGTTCGGAAAGAGTGCTGATCTTTTTGTCCACACGTTTCTGAAACTTCACTATTGGACACTTACTCTTGAAGTGTCTCAGACTTCCACACTTATAACAGGTGTGAGTTCGTTGATTCCTAGCAGCAGTAGGATTCCTACACTCCTGGGTCATGTGGCCAACCTTCTTGCAATTCTTGCCCTTTACAGTACATTGCCCATTGTGGTTACCTTCCCACTTTCTCTTGTTGTTAGCATTCTCTGCTAACTTGCATTCTTGTTGTTCGGTCTGGCTTATTGACTTACGGGCCATGTTGGTTTTCGTCTCATAAATGGCAATAGCCTCGATAGCATTAGCCACTCGCTGGGCTACAACCCGCTCAATTTCCTCAACACTCATCCCTTGATTAACAGTTATCATTGTTTCCTGAAAATCACCAGAGAACAAAATGTATATGAAGTTTCATCCAGAGGAAAATCATGACACTCCGTGATCCCAACCAGTAGGTAAGGTGAGACCACGTTATGCATAGATATAAGATAACGGCAACCATGGCATAAATAAATCCCCATCATATAGTAGCATGATCATAACCAACAACGTAGGTTAATACTTAATACATCATTTACATGAGTAAAAGAGTACAAGCTTTTTATTAACACTACCAACCGAGTATTACTCAAGTTTAGTGGAATACAAAATGAGCTACACTGACAAATCTATTTGTCTATGGCCAGGGTGCCTCTCAAGATTCTAGATGCTAGACTCTTATGTTATCTTTAAGTGACTTAATATTCTTTGGTGATGATAAAGGTAGTGCAGCAGCAACTCAGTAATACATGCCTCAATAGATGGTGGTTGTGGAGTATGGTATTAAATAGACATCCGTACTGCACGGGATTTGGTCTCAAAAGACAAGATGATATGGTGTGGAGAGGTGGGTGATGTAGAAGCAGACTCATCAGTCTCAAATGCCTCTGTATTCTCATCTTGAGGGGACAGGATCATCTGTAGGTACAGTAGAAGGGTCAGCCGGAGCTAGGTGCTCCTCCTCCTCGTCTTCCTCATCCTTCTCAACATTATCATCATCGTTGTCATCATCAGATGACTCATTATCATAATTGTCTCATCCGTCGGCAGGATAGTCAGCAGGATCCTCCTTAGGGTCCTCCTTATCCTCTTCTGGATCGGAGTCAGCAATGTACCCTGGTGATAGGGCTGTAGGTGAGGCATAAGCAGATAGAGGCTGATCCGTCATTGATCCCTCTATCTCCTCATCAGAAGCTCACTGAATTCTCCATGGCTTGGAATTAATATAAACAGACGTGTAGGTAACCGTCGATAATGAAAACATAACTGCTTGCAACGAGCAAACTTAACTTATATATTATAATTGTAGAGTTGTGCGAAAGAATGCAAACTCATCTTTGTATATATATAATATACCCTCATAGTAACGTACGTACTATAATATGAACACGTATATGCATCATGTAAGCATCTAGTGGAACTAACTAATGCAAACAACTAGTGTGTGTAAAATGTAAATGGCGACAAAATCTTTAATTCATTGATATCCAAATCAAACCACCATGTATCCCAGCACCTCGTGCCTATTGACCACACTAAAAACATTGCTTTAAAATGTCAACAAAAAATGATAGGTGAATTCAAATGTTAGTAAAATATAATATGCAGGACCGCAAGACTTTCCCCGTGATAAAGCAACAATGCAGACATCACAAAATCCGATTACGTTTTTCCTAGCTCATGACACAGAAGCTGCCGAACAATTATATCGCAATAATAATTATTTCTATACTGTCTGGCCCGATCAGAAGTTGTTAATCCCTAAAACATCCCAAAATCCGACATCTATAACGTTCTTTCCCGTGATAGCTAATCACCCGAACGTGGTAGGTCAATGCCCAAATAGATCTATTCCATAAAATATCGCGCTCACATAGTGTAATTGTCACAACTACATATATGCATTGACAGTTTCATGATAATTGGCTCAACATGGTATCGCAACTATAGGGTAGGCAAACAACTGAAGCAATATAAAATATACACTTGCATCCAATTTATAAAACAAAGCATGTTTCCACCCCATAATCACCCGAACGGGGATGTCAATCCCAATAGATCTATTCATAACATTCGCGCTCATAATCCAGTAATTGACAGTTCATCATAATGGGCTCAGATTGGGTTATCGCTACTTAGGCAACACGTAATCATAATATAAAAGTATCCACTTGTGTCCAGTTGTAAAAAATTACATGTTTCTCACCCCAAAAACTTATAAAACAAAAGCATGTAAAACGTGGGGCTATGAACTCACCTTGAGTGAGCGTACGTCAAGTATATCACAGATAATGCGTCACGTAACTCGTCAGATGCAACCTATTTAATTTAAGGTCGTATAAGTACTAACCACATTGTGTAACTACTACCATATATCATTCTATATAGCTAATCACCATCTAATTGTTTTGGAAAAATTGTGTTTCAATAAATTAAAACGTTTATAATTTCCGTTGTAGTAAAACTGGCGTAACTTTCGCGTTTCAAGTCCATTTCTTACGTTTTTTATGTCCATATTTTCGTATTAAGACGAGTTATCATAATTTGACATTTTCATAATTTAGACCTCCTGGTGAACAGTAACTTTTACTGTTTACACCAGACCCTAGATGTATTTATATAGTTTTTGTTATCGTAAAACCCGTAAATGTCGTATTTTCTTTGTTATAGTTCCGTTTTTAACGATTCTTTCGTGCACGTTCTCGTAGTTGAAAGTTATATTGATTTATGAGGTTTACAAATATAAAAGTTTCTGTCATGAATAGTAACTTTTATAAAAATAGATTTATAAAAGTATTTTTATACATTTTAAGTATATAAACTTGCGTAATTCATAACTTCTTCATTTTTAATCAAAAAATTAAGTTTCTTATTGTTTTGGAATCCTAAAATTATGTATGATCTGTTAAAAATACCAAACTTTCTGTTTTGTATAATTTTTATAAAAGTTATTTTTAGCGTATCTTTTTCGTTATTAATCCGTTTTTCGAGTTTCTTACCTTTTTGGAATTGTCATGAGACGTATTATCTTTATAAAA